>GL380330.1:15554-40892 GCA_000143925.2 Caenorhabditis brenneri
CGGATTCCAAGTATGCTTTTTTTGAACTTTCCATGGACGCCGCTCCGCAAATCAACACAGTAAACCAATTGAACACTTTATGAAAACATTGAAACAGAGAAAGTATTCCTTCTGCTCTAAACCAAAACAAAAAATAAAAATTGTATAGTTTTATGTATTCAGTCTCTTGCTCGAAAAACAAAAGGAATTAAGGACCGAACTCCCCGTTTTCTCTCAAAAAAAAAAGAAACAACAACAACAACAACAAATTCACCTCCTCCTCTTACTCCTTCTCATTCTTTTTTTTTGTTTGCAACAATTTTTTTTTCTCTTTGCTCAAAAGAAATAGAAGAGAAATGCACATTCTCCCAATTATTCATTTTCCAGGGAACTCTTGGAGAAAATAGGGTGTGAAGGGGAGAGGTAGCAGAGAAAAATGGGAATATTTGTGACGTCAAAGGAAGAGAGGGGTTGTTAAAACATTAAAATGATTTGGAACACATTTTCTATGCGAAATTTCGAAATGGAAACGCCTAGGGATATTTTTAGAAGTTTAAGGGAACTTGTGGATACGGGAGTTTTTTCATAAGGATCGAGACTGGCTTCTGTGAAAGCTTAGGGAATTTGTGGAGCGTTTAGATTCATGTAGAAGCTAAGCTGAGCGCCTTCCGTGAAAAATGTAAAGAAAGAATTAGAAGGAATACCAGCAGTTTTGTGTATTGTTCAAATGCTTTCAATGGAACAGTGAAAAATCATTGAACTTCAGTTCCTGATTTCTGCAACTCTCTGATTTTTCGGCTCAGAAAAAATGACGTATGGAACCGATTTTCTTTGGCTCTTTTACACGATTCATAATTTTTTTGAAATATTGTTTTTTGAGGAATACAAACGAAACACTTCAAAGTTTCGACAGTTCCATGAATACTGAAACAATTTAAGTAGATCTTCGAAGAAATACATTTTAATTGAAACTGCAAAGCTGCCAAATTTGGATACTGCCTTCTGTAAAAGCTTTTGAGGATTTGGGACTTTTTTAGAGGCTAAAGTAGCGGACGAAGCTGAGATGTGCCTACTGTGTTCCTCAAACGTTATCAATGAAACGGTGGAAAATTACCGGATTCTGATTCTCCAGTTCCTACATGCATTGATATTTTCGGTATTTATTTTGCCAAGCTGACCTTATTTTTCTCCAGTTACCTCTCTAGAATCAACCATTTCCTCGAAATAATGTTTTCCGAGAAATCAAAAACGGAATATTTCAATGTTTCAAGAACTCCATAAGTAATTGTCAAAATTAGAAAATAGTAAAAAAAAACCGAAAAAAGATGGTAAGACGATGTTCTGTTTCAGAATCATTTTTCTGGAAATTTTCTGCAAAGAGGTTTTCGAAAGGAATCGGGCCTTATAAAATCTACTATTCGTTACACACTGAGTAATCGAGTTTCTTCAAACATCTAAGTTTTTATTGGAACTGTAAAGTTATTGAAAACTTGGTAATTCAACAAGTAACAACAAAAACTGTTTCGAAAATTTTGTTTCATGATTTCTAGGAATGTCGGAAAATGTTTTGAGCATCTCCCGACCAGCTTGTTTCCAGATTTAAACGAAATGCATGAAATCTTCTAATGTTCCAGATTCTACTTTCATGACCCTGACTTCTCCAACTCTAAACTGTATTGGCTGAACAACCACTTGCTGAGGAATTAATTATTCCGTATTCCCCTCTGAAACTCATCATTTGCTCGGAACAGTGTTTTATGAAAAGTAAAAAACGAAAAATTTCACAGTTTCGATAACTCCATAAGTACAACATTTCTGCTCGAGAATCAATTTTCTTGATAAACTCTCTCAAAAGATCTCGGATGGAAACGGAACCTGATAAAGTATTCAATTGTTTTCTCACTGAGAAATCAAGAATTGTTTGTTTCTTTGAAAATCTAAATTTTTATTGGAACTGTAAAACTTTTGAAAACTTCGAAACTACCTTAACAAATACGGTTTCAGTAAGTTTATTTCCTGAAAGCTACGTTTGTTTCTCTACTAAATATCAGATATCATCGTAATAGGCAATGTGTCATATTTTTTGCTGAGGGCACTGTCCTTTAATATGTTTTTCGGTTCAAGAATTGAATGTTTATTTTGGAACTGAACATGAAAAACTATGTTTTTGTTTCTCGTCATAAAAAACAAAAAAATCCTTCTTAGGCAGAAATATTTAGGGCACAAAATCCGAACTTTTGATTAAAAATCTCTCGAATATTGCCATTATATAGACGTCCTTCTTAGATCACGGCTTTTTCAATGAGAATTCGGCTAAAAACGCTGAAAATCACCCCGGAAACGCTAGAAAAAATCTTCAAAACTCCTCGAAAAAAATCGGGTAGATTTACGGTAAACAGCAAGCGCGCGGAATTTCGGAGCATCGTTCAGAGCAATTTTGCATTGTTGGAATGGGGACTTCGCAATTGAAAACACAGGGAATTGGTGATCCTACAGATTGGTATACTCAGAGAGTGGTGGCAAATATACAGAAAATTGATCAATTTTGGAGAAAAGACTGATCTAATAATATAGACCTCGCGTTGTTCTGATTATGGGGTGAACTGAAGAGTGGAGGCGATCGAATGGACTGAAAAACACTTATTGCTACCTATAAGCTGATTCCTGTTCACTAACCAATCATGATATTCAGCCATTTTCCGATTCGACGACGGTCCTGGTTCATCTAAATCCACATCATCCGAAGGCGCATTACATCCGGATGGACCTGCTGCTTCATCTTCAACATCCGTTTCATCCGCCGCAATCTCTCCTACTCGTGCTCCTCTCCGAACAAAATTTTCGTAATCGTCGAGGGCCGCTTCGAGGTGGACCCGAAGATCATGGAGCGTCAAACGATGGTGCTGTGATTGGGGGTTCTAAGAACAGAAAAAATCGAGCCCATTGTCGATTCTGTCGTCCAGTAATTCCGAGATGAGGAGCGGTCTGTGGTCCTACAAAAAAGACACTCCTATTTCGAAATTTGATCAGAAACGCTTACAATGACTCCTCCGGCTCCGTCTCGATCTATTAGCACAAGTGCGGGGGCTTAATATCGTTGAGCAAAGTGACCACGAATTCGAGATTCATTGTGTTGTTAAACTGAAAGATGGGGCAATTGTATATATGAGTACCAACGGGAAACTTCGCGTCTTCTAGTCGCCGCGACACAGGGGCAGCATCGTTAGCTTCACTAGTTCCAGGCTGTTGTTCTTCGTAGTTGCTGACCGATTGCCCTGATTGTGGTGATCGACTTCTGCTTGTACTTGAATTTTCAGATTGGTTGTCTTGGGCTTGTGCTGGGGCTCGTTGGATAGGCTTAAATCGATGTTATTCACGAGAAATTCAATTCAGATAACTTACTCCCTTCCTTTTCTTCTGCTTTTCTTTAGATTTCTTCTTACCCATTTTTATTTGAGAGGGTGGCGGCCTGAAAATGTTAAATTGTGCAAGAAAAGTATATATCTGACGACGACGACGATTAACAGAACGAGTGAATTATACAGGAAATAAAAGTTCGATTTTGCCGAAAACTTGTCGGCTGAAGGCGAAAATATGAAGAATTGAGATCAATATAGTGTTTTCGCGCGCGAGTTGCGTTTTATAGATGCATAAACAGTACTAAAATTCGCGCCGAAAGAGCATCGTTGCGTAGATCAAAATAAACTGTTTTGCGTAACTTGATCGTTAGATTTCGTGTTTTCAGAGCGCAAAAACAAGCGTTTTCACTCAATTTCTCCTATAGAGCCTTCAAATTTGGCAGTTTTGTTATAGTTTTTATATCAGATAGCAAAATTTTTTGCGATGTGCCAAAATGTTCGAGGAAACACCTAAACACCAAAGAAAACGGGAGAAAAATCGATTAAAATATTCGCGGACTAACAAAAATAGATCGGAAATGAGTGATGGTTTGGAAACAAGAGGAAATTAGCTTTCTCAATTCATTCAATACACTAATCGCAAAAAAAAGTAGATACATTTTGCGAAAATAATTTTTTTTGACAACATAGGAGAAAAACTAATAATTTTTTTGCCAGATGCTGGTTGAAACATTTTAATTCGTGACAGAAACTCTAATCCCACGCGAAAAAGTCGAAAAAACAATTGAAATCACCAAAAAAGATACAAAAATTCAATTAAAAATTCAAAAAATAAAAACCCGCCTCTTGGGTCTCGCAGCGATCTTGCGAAAATAAACTGTGAAAAAAATGTTTAAAAAAATGAAAAAACCGCGGAATTTTTTTTTACATTTTTTGTCATTTTTCGACATCCGTGAATAAGGAAAAAAAAATATTTTTAATCATTTTTTTCGAACATGAATAACCCTATTATTGCGTGAGACGCAGAAAAATTGCAGCTGCGTCCCCTTGCACAAATTTGAAACGCAAGGCTGAAAAAATCTCGATCCGGGGCGCTGTGCCACACAAAAAATCTGTCGAATTTCAATGAAAACCGTCGCAAACAGGTTTGAGAGTACCGAAGCCAACTTCTGCGCGTGAAGTAAAGTGTCAAGAGTACAACGGTGTACCACAGATTATGGCGACTACAGTAGTCACCGTGAAATTTTTTTCGGGCGGTCTCTTTGTTTTTCAAACGTTTTCTCTGGTTTTCAATAGTTTTTCATGGGTTTTCTCCGTACTTTTTTTAGGTGAAAATTAGTTTATTATCCAGTTTTTGATAAATATTCTCAAAATTCTCCTTTCTTTTTGCCTAATTGTCGTCAAAACTCCGGATTTCATGCCCAGTTACTTTTTTCGTTTTTTCTTCGGCATTTTTCAGATTTCATCAAGCCTTTTTATTTTCAGACATGTCATCATTCAGTCGATACATCGACATCGACCTCCGTGTTCGAATTCTGCAAGAGTCGTTCAAAATGAAGCCCGCCTACGAATCATACAAAAACTTGTGCAAGGATATTGGAGACACGAGATTAACATTCGAGAACTTTGAATTTTGGTTCTATGGATTCACAAATAAACAATTTTACTTGGATTATGTACCAAGGTAAATAATTGGTGCTGAGAAAACAATCAGGGCTGTGCGGCAACATCTCGTTTTGGCAAATCCACGTGTTCAGAAAGTGTCCCCTCCGATTGAATTTTTTCAAACGCCCGCGAAAGTTAAGCTCCGCCCACAGGGCGTGGCTTGTCGATTTACGGAGACTTCTCACTTGTTTTTTTATGCTTTTGAGGGAGTTTTGCTCGGTTTCCTGCCAACTTTCAAGTCGATTTTGAATTTTTCTTTCACTTTTCGCATTTTTACATTAAAATTGTTTTGAAAAACCTAAAAAATTGACTTTTCGAAAAATTTTGGAAAAATGTACGGCGGAGCGCACTTTCTGAATTTTCAGTCAAGTTTTTTCCGAAGGGGAAACTTCGCGAGCCCGTGCAAATCGATTTTCTCATATTTTCATACTTGTCCAGGGCCGGGCCGGGCCCAAATGGGATTTTTCATGGGCCCGGCCCGGCCCGGCCCGGTGAGCCCGGAGTCAGGGGAAGGAAAAATTTTTAACTGAAAATTGATATCTTTTACATGGAAAAGAGCTATTTTCAGTTGATAACTTGCTTTTGAGGACAAATAAGCATTTTCAACTT
The DNA here is from genome assembly GCA_000143925.2 of Caenorhabditis brenneri. Taxonomy (NCBI): domain Eukaryota; kingdom Metazoa; phylum Nematoda; class Chromadorea; order Rhabditida; family Rhabditidae; genus Caenorhabditis; species Caenorhabditis brenneri. Next base: position 21,167 of record GL380330.1, read on the forward strand.
GAAAACTCCCATTTTTTCTCGAAAATTTGAAATTTTTTCAAAAATTTTTTCTGAAAAATTCGAATTTTTTCCGAATCCGGGCCCGTCGGGCCGGGCCGGGCCTTGAAAATTTTCCAAAGCCCGGGCCGGGCCTGATTTGGACAAGTATGCATATTTTCCTTTGAATAAATGCGATTTTCTCGCCATTTCGGTACGAAAATCGAAGAAAAAGTGAAAAACAACTGGTTTAACGGTTTGAATTCAAATACACTGTTTTTAATGCTGTTGCCCAGTAGCCGAAAGCCGCTGACCCCGACAACAAATTATTTTTTTCAGTTCCGAGCCAGACAGCCGCACACTCAACGATCTTCCTCACGATATTGTTCTGAAAGTTGTGGGATACATTGATAAGTCTGACCGATCGAATGTTCGCAAGGTGTCCACCTATTTCAAATCCATCATCGATAAACTGTGTCCTTCCTACGAAGAGATTAAAGTCACGCTCCGTCACGGCTTCATCTCTGTCAAGTACGATGAGCTCTGTAATGAATACAGAAAAACTGACACGGGGTGTACAACAGTGATAAATAGAAGTTACAGCATTGTGGAGGGAGACTACTTGACAGTGTTCATGGATCATTTTGCAGCAGCAATTCAGAATAAGGACCTGGACATGAAAAAATTACTAATTGATGCTCAACCACGGTCCGGAGAGAAACCATTAGACCCAATTGATTTCGAAAGATTCACTCGATTGATGAGAACTTTCAAAAAGCCAAATAACCATCAGCCACTCAATATCCAAGTACTTCATTTGATCGGAATGAAACTCGATGTTTCTTGCCATATCATGTCATTAGCCAAGCCAGGATTACTCAATACAATCGCCATTTGGTCTTCGTATAAAACTGATAACTATGAATCGATCTATAAGAAAATGATGGGAATGGAGCAATGGAGACACGCGGCGGCATTATCGTTTCTCGGTCATGAAGATTCTCCGGCTGGTGACTTGGCTCATGCTCAGCAGTTTCAATTGGGAAGGAGTAAAATGTCGCCGGCAGAAGTTATGCAACTGAGAGAGGTAAGAGTCGAATTAGTGATGTGCGGCAGGTCGGCAACTAGCGACAGCTTACCTGATGATGCTTCGGCAACGAGAAGGCAATTTGCTCTGCGCTCGGCAAGCAAGTTTCTTTTTTTCCTAGCAAGTTTCTGTCCTGTTTCTCCGAGCAACTAGTTGTTATCTCAGACATTCTGCAGTTTTGTGCTGATAAAATGCTGTTTTTGCTCGTAATTTGCCAATTTTCGGCAAATTACTGCTGCCGAGCGGCACGCGTGCCGAGTTTCGGTAGCCGACAATTTGTGGTCGCGCAGCTCTGATTATGTTTCTTACCAACAGCAACAACTTTCCTTTACAGAAGCTGCTCGAACACAAAACCTTCCATTACTGCGAAATCAAATTCCCGCCTTCCTACGACTATACTGAAATCAAAACCGCCCTCAGAGGACGTCACAATAACAACGATAAGTGGTACTTCAAGATTCCAAACTCCCATCAATGCTTGGAGTTCTCATTCAACAACGATCCATCATCTCTGAGAATCAGAAGAATTAACTTTATTTTGCCCTGATTTTTTTCAAAAAAAAAAAACTCAGCGAATTGTCATATTTTGTTCCATATATTTTTGATTATGTACCTATTCTTCTTGTCATATAAATAACACTACTTTCTGTATGTCTGGGATAGCTATTATTCTTGTAACAAGTCTTATGCTTGACATATCTGAATTGAGATTCCGCTGAATTGGGCATGGGAAGGCTGTGGATGGACCAAGCTGCTGATGCGAAGGTAAGCTCTCTAAAGTGTTGGGTCGGATCACATTAGAGTCACCAGCTACCGTTTCGTTGCCGATAGAAGACTCATCATTAAAAATTTTAGCCTTACTTTTTCAGTCCCAGTTCTTTAGCTTCCGTCTCCCTCTCTCTCACACATACACACAAAATAACAAAAAAATTAGATAAATTCATCACAGTTTATTCAGTAAAATCACAGATTTAGAAGTTAAAAAAGTAAGCTAACTTAATTTAATTTTGGAAAAATAACATATTATCATTAGTGGACCTCGAAGGGTTTAAGTATATAAAAACGATTAGTTTATTATTAATTCACAAACTGTTAGGTTCATTCAGCATCCCGACCAATACTTCACTCGGTTGAGGCTTCGGTCCTCTCTTTTTACGGTACAACTCTTCATTCTCTCTTTTGACCACTTCTGTCGGTGCAATTACGTTGAGGAATATCTTTAGATTGTCTTCATCCTCTAAATATGATTTTTCGGGTTGCGGCTCTGGAAGAATTAGCATAAGTTATAGGCACAAAAGCTAAGAAATCTCACCTTCAACCACCTTCTTTTTCTTGCTTTTAGATCGCTTGGCAGAGGAAGATCCTTGACTCGAAGTGGATGGTTGACTGTCAACAGGGTCTTGTCGCTTCAACTCGACGGGGGGTTGAGCAGGAGCATTCACTTTCTGGACCAATTTTGGAGTTTTTGATTTTCTGGATGATGGTGATTGAGACGCAGAGCGGTCCGATCCACTGAAGACGCAGGGCATTGGGGTCGAAGCAGTGGCTGGATCAAAATAGGAGTAGGTGAAGGAACCCTTTTTGATTGGGGGAAGTTTCATTGATTTCCGGGCCTTCGGCTTCGCTGCTGACGATTTCTTCTTCGAGAATGTCATCTTTTTTCGTCGAATCACCTTCACCTTCTTCTTTGTTTCTGGAATCACTCCGGAGTTATTCAAATCCCTCCTGATAAGTGACTTACCATTAGTTTCTTCCTTACGAATCGGAGTTCGGAGATTCTCAGCTATCCTGGAATAATACGAACTTTCTGGAGCTTTTTTCTTTTTCATGACTCCTTTCATTGCTTGATATTCTCTCTTCGGTACTGGAAGCTCTGCAGTGGCTTCCTCTCCGAGCCTCGGTGGTGGTAAGCGGGATAATTGGAACATTATATCTTGTTTTCTACTCAAATCCTCATAGTACGGATCCACGTTCTCTACCATTTCTTCATCGGAAAGTGTCTCCTCCTCTTTTTCAGAATCAGACATATTTCCCATGAATGGATCATAGGCGGTCTGAATGGCTCGATGTGGTTTCGAGACGCGAGTAGCCTCCTTGATTTTCTCCGCCTCAGCCAAATTCTCTTCTGTGATTCTGATCTTTTTCTCTTCAATCGAATCCCTGGCTCTCATTCCACCGAGAATCCTCGGTCTCTTTCTGCTGTTTGACTGTTCTTCATTTGGTGAATCATGGTTTTTTGGAGAAGAAGGCGGCGGGTGGAAGTAGTTTGTCGAGCATCCAGCGATTTGATAATGTTGTTGTGCCATTTGAGCTTGTGGGAGCTGAAAAAAATGAATGGAAAATAGCGAAAGGACAATAATTAAACAAGAAGTATGAAAAAAAGTATTTGAAAAAAAAATGGTTTCCAAAATTCACAGGAAGAATTGAAGACAAAATTACCCATCTAACCTAAAGACCCGCGCATTATAAAACAAACATATAATTTCGGTAGATCAAAGTTGTTTCCCCCCGTTTTTTCCTGATCCTGTGAGTTACAAAACGAAATTATGCGCGCGAAAACAAGTAAGACAACAGATGAGACGAGGGGGAGAGGCCAGAAGACAACTTTGTATGTCTGAACCGAAGGAAGATTATGTGTTACGCCAACTAAGTCTCTCAAATGGAACACTCTATCACAGGATGCTCTCTTCCGTTGTGCAGCAGCTTGACAGTAACGCGACGCGGTACGCAACGCAACCTTTTTTATGACATATATCTGTCTACTCAGAGAATGCTCCGCCCCTTCTACGTTGAGAAACAAAACGTCTGCAAAAATTGTTCGAGAATTAATAGAAAAGATAATAATTGGACTCAAACTAGAAATTTGAACGATGCAGAAGAAAAGTTCATATTTTACATTGCACTCTAATGTTCAGAAGATCCAGAGAAGGAGAAGAGGTATCAAACATAACAATAATCTACTAACATCTAAACGTACATGAATAAGATTTCAAAAGAGGGTAAAATTCGAAAAAAAAAGTAGACTGGTAGATACCTCTGGGGGTTATTATAAAAAAACACCCAAAAAACTTCATTCAATGAACGATAAAACCCATACGATGGTAAAGAGATCTATAACCGAAATCTGTTCGTCTTATGATTTCGAGGATATTATCCGATCTCATATAGACAACATTAACGTCACTAGAGTCTGAGATTCCATAGCACCAAAGTGTTCCATAGAGACCTCCACTGTTTGATACGGGTCCAAATACTTCGCGTAGGTCTTCCATTTCGAATTTCTCTACTTGAATAAAAAAGAAGCTAACAGGAGTTGGAGAGTGGATGAGTTTCTGAAAAATTGGAGATAATGACAGGTCAGTGTGGTCTCATAAACTTACATTTTTAACTTTCCACAAATCTTCCTTTGAGAGTTTTTCAAACTTTGCATACGAATGTTCGAAACTCAAAAATGTTTCAATCGGTTCGGTCACCAGAAATTTCTCAATTGCAATGGAAGGCGTAGTTTTCAATAGTGGCAGTATCAGATCCAATTCGAATTCTTTCAAACAATGATCAGTTTGGTAATTGAACGAATCAATGTAACAGTGTTCCACAATTTTCACCTCTCTTAACGTTTTTCGATTCACAAATGGCAGAAATTCCATGACATCATTCTGATTTGCCACTGACATTTGTAGTTCCCTAACTTCAAATAAACGGGTTCGAGACTTCAGTATGTTTTGCGTAAAATTCAAAACTTCAGATTTAACTTCCTCTGGATCAGCGCGGCTTCTTATTGGTTTCCGTGCTTGTTTCATTTTCCTGAAGCAAGCTTTCATTCTCTTCAAAAACCCTGATTTCTCGGTTCGATTTAGATTCTGCTCTTCCATGCAGATATCTCTTCGTAGCTCGTCGGCTTGCGGTAAATAGAGTTTTTTGAAGTTGGCACTTCTCAAAATTCCAGTCAAATCATTGCAAAATACAGCAAGAAAATCCACATTCTTCATCAGAATTCTTTGAATTTCTCTTTTTCTTCCCCACTCGACTATACCCCCATTCTTGCATTGGGCGTAGTATACTGTTGTTGGGCAATATTGTTCAATTTCTATTTCCATTACTATCATATTTGAGTTTATTTGTACTGAAAGAGATTCCAATAGGACTGGAGGGAATTGAGAGTCGTCGATGAAATGACGGAGTCCTCTGCACACTTTCCGGAGTTGTAATCTGAAAAGTTTGGGTTGGAGATTCAAGAAATATGTATAAGTCGCCATTAGAAACCGAACTCAAGAGTGGTGAACTTCAAAATAAGACTGCTAACCCCTACACAACAGGCGATGCAAGGAGATGGATGCTCACCTAACCCCATGCTGAGGACACAAACAAAAAGAGTAAAAAACAAACTTACATCGAACAAAAACTAAAATCTTCCAAGATTTTTCTCATGATCAGGTTTGGCATATCAAATAGAGAAACATTTTGAGCAGAAACTTTTGATAGAGACATTGTCAGAAATGAATTTTAGTAAATGTAGAAATGAAAGTCGATAACATTATTGTGACCTTAACCGCAGGTTATAATTTTATCCAGTGCCAGGGCCATTCCAACCAACGTGGATCATAAAAGCGTGAATCTTTTGTCAAATACGAATTGAATAAAATTGTGAACTCTGCTAAACAACAAGCACTACGATGCTTCGCTTCCAGGAACTTCTCCGACGGATTACCATAACCTCCCTGCGAGGCTGTCTCAGTCAAAATCCAGGGTCACGTCATGGACGTGTTCGTAAAAATCTCAGTTTCTCAAAGCTCATTTCCAAACCTTCCTTTCAGAATGTTCCAGTAAAATCCTACTACACACAGTCACTTTCTTTGTACACTTTTATTATTAAGGTTGCAAACATTTTTGAAAGAGAAAAACTGAGACAAAACTTTTTGAATGTTTCATTACGGTTGTGCAAACTGCCCAGGTTTGTGTTGCAACGTCAAGGGGCCTGACCTCAGACCCCTTAGACCCCCCCCCCCCCCCTTACAGAGACAAAGAGATAATGCACGGATTAAAAAAAGTGTGTGTTGCAACGTCAAAAGGTCAGGGGCCCCTTGGGCCCTTCTTTACAGAGACACACAGATAACAAACGGATTCAAAAAAGGATGCGTTGCGTATTGCGTCGCGTTACTGTCCTCATTGTTTAGCTGCTACACAACGGGAAAGGAGTCTCTCCTCGTAGAGAGTGTTTCATTTGAGAGATTTAGTTGGCGCACCACGTCGTCTTCTGACCTCTCCCCTTCTCTTTTCTGCTGTCTTCATTGTTTTTGCGCGCTCCTCTTTGTATTGCAACTCACATCGTTGGGATAAATTATTTCTTATTTACTAAAGTTATCTTTTTTTTATATTGTGCGTAACTGTGAATTAGTAAAACGCTCTGTGCATATTCCTAGAATATTTCATACGTACCATTTTTTTAAATTTCCAACTTCATAATTATTTAGAACACAAAATAATTTCTACATCGCTTTTTCTCAAAGCGTCTTTCCCAAAACAATCATCTGTGATTCTGCTGAATCTGACTAATCGAATATGTGAACCTTATCAGTTCCGGGGATCTCAAAACACCAATTTTCCACTACATTATTTTGAGACATTGGCCTAAAAATTGATAACAATTCGTTTTTATTTTTTTCACACGTTTTCACACGATGCTAGTAGACTAATTTTATTCCGCCTTGTTCATAATTTTTTAAAAAATTTTCTGAACAGGAGAGTGCAATAGATCTTTTGGAAACATTCTCCTGTCTCGTTCGAATTCTTGATCTGAGTGCAACTATTATCTCTTCAATTTTCTCGTCCTTTTATCAAGTTTGTGCAGACTGCCCAGGTGTGTGTTGCAACGTCAAAAGGTCAGGGGCCCCTTGGGCCCTTCTTTACAGAGACACACAGATAACAAACGGATTCAAAAAAGGATGCGTTGCGTATTGCGTTGCATTACTGTTGACCTTTGACCCAGTTGCTACACAAAAAGAAGGGGTCCGCTTGTCACAGAGAGGGTTTCAATTGAGAGATTTAGTTGGCGTACCACGTCTTCTGCTGACCTCTCCCCTTCGTCTTTGCTGCTGTCTTTATTGTTTTCGCGCGCTCCTTTTTGTATTGCAACTCACATCTTGGAGATACTTTCTTTTATCTCCCAAGGTTATGTTGGTTTTATATTGCGCGGGACTGTGAATTAGTAAAACGGTCTGTGCACATTCTCTAGACTTTTCTTACTTCCCTTTTTCTTATTGCTCATTACATAGTTTCTATCAATTTTTTCAGCTCCTACAATGGCACAACAACAGAATCAAATCGCTGGTTACTCAACAAGTTACTTCCACCCGGCACCTCCTCCACAAAGCTGTCAGCCACAAAACAATGGTCAGTCAAACAACAGGAAAAGACCGAGAATCCTCGGTGGAATGAGAGTCAGGGATTCGATTGAAGAGAAAAAGATCAAAATCACAGAAGAGAATTTGATGGAGGCGGAGAAAATTAAGGAGGCTGCTCGCGTCTCGAAACCACATCGAGCCCTTCTGACCGCCTATGATCCATTCATGGGAAACATGACTGATTCTGAAAAAGAGGAGGAGACACTTTCCGATGAAGAAATGGAAGAGAATGTGGATCCGTACTATGAGGATTTGAGTAGAAAACAAGATATGATGTTCCAATTATCCCGCTTACCACCACCGAGGCTCGGAGAGGATGCCACTGCAGAGCTTGCAGGTCCACAGAGAGTATTTGTGCCTGTGAATGAACTTGATTGGCCGCCACTGGATGCATTGGATGGCATCGAGGAGGCTTATGCTCTAGGGACTTTATTGTCTCGGCAATTGGCTGAGAGTTTTAAAGGACTCTAGTTCAATTCAGGAACAAGAAACAGTGAATAGAGGTAAGTCACTTATCAGGAAGGATTCGAGTAACTCCAGAGTGATTCCAGAACCAAAGAAGGTGAAGAATCGTCATAACAAATTGATGACTGTCTCGAAGAAACCGCCAGCAGCAAAGCCAAAGTCCCCGGAGCCAATTCAAACTTCCACCACAAAACAAGACTCCATGACCTACTCCTGGTTTGATCCAGCCACTGTTTCGACAGCAATGCCCAGCTTCTTCAGTGGATCGGATCGCTCTGCGACTCGATCACCACCATCCACCACATCAGAATCTCCAAAATTGATCCAGAAAGTGAACACTCCTGCTCAACCCCCCGTCGAGTTGAAGCGAAAAGATTCTGTTGATAGTCAATCATCCAGTTCGAGTCAAGGATCTTCCTCTGCCAAGCGATATAAGTGCAAGAAGAAGGAGATTAATAGTGAGATTTCTTAGCTTTTGTGTTTATAATTGTTTAACTATGCAGAGCCACCACTCGAGGTATCAGAACTGGAGAATCTGGACAAACTAAAGATGTTCCTCAACGAAAATGCACCGTCAGATGTGATCGACAGAGAGAATGAAGAGTTGTACCGTAAAAAGAGAGGATCGAAGAATCAACCGAGTGAATTATTGGTCGGGATGCTGAGGGACGCCAACAGATTGTGTTAACTTACTTTTTTTTTACTTCTGAAATCTGTGATTTCACTGAATAAACTATGATGAATTTAAAACAGTTTTGTGTTATTTCAAGAATGAGATAGGCCGAAACTAAAAAACTGGAACTGAATACCTAAAGTTGTTGAATGACTTCTAACTTCTATGAGGGTTCCCCCACCAATACTCTGTGTTTTCAAAATTATTTATTCAACGAATAATATTATGCAAACATCAATTAACTGAACGTTTCTCTCGTGTGAATGAAACATCTTGTTGCGACCAGTTTGAACGCCAGTGTATCTTGTTAACTTCATCAGTTCCAGATATGCAAAAAGACCATTCATTCTCCGAAGAGCATGGTCCGAATATTGAAATTAGATCATGAATTTTCAGGTTCATTGATCGTATAATGATTTGGAAGTGTTTCGGAGATGGAGACCGGAAAAGTGTCTGAAAAAGTGAGTCTGCATTAGAAATTTTAAGACTCTAACCTCCTTCAAACTCAATAACTCCTCTTTTGAAATCGACTCAACTCTTACAAAGACACATGGAATATTCGACAAGTAATGAAGTGAATCTCTTCTATATACTAAAGGAATAGCTCTGTGTGTGTATGTATGTGTCTGTCCAGCACTTATCACTGAATAACTTTTGAACCCCTCGACCGTTTTTTACCATATTTGGCATGTAGTCATGGGTCACCGAGCGCTTCTATTCTATGAAGTTTGGAGCACGGGTTACTGTAGGATTACGGTAGCTACAGTAACCAGATAACTGAGCAATAGCTAGAAAACGGGTTCGATGTGCTCAGAATTGTTCCATTTTTTGCATGTACTATCTAAGGGACCCCAATAGTACACCAACAAAAAATGGTGGAGATTACTGTAGGATTACGGTAGTTACGGTACTCCGAAAACTCAACTGGCAAGCTCTGGATGGAAAACCTTCCTGAACATTCTCCTTCTTTCCAGAAACCTCTAGAAACTTCCAGAAACGTGAAAACATTTGATTATTTTGGCGGGAATTCAAATTTTCGAAAATTTTGGCGGGAATTCAAGTTTTCAAAATTTTTGGCGTGAATTCAAATTAGCAACATTTTTGGAACAGGAAGGAGTCTTAGGGTGCATCACTTCCCAATGATCAAAAATGAGTTTAAGCGTGGCAAAACCCCCCCCCCCCCCCCCATTGAGGAGCGCAGCGACGAACAAAAAGGAGGTGAGCCGCCGTAGGCGGCGCCACCGACTGGTTACACCTAATGAGACATTGCAAATCCAATCTGTTGATGTTTTTTAGAGTATCCAGCTCGAAAATCTTGTTTATTTCCAAATAATCTTCCATTTTTCTAATATACACCTGATTCAAATATTTTGAATCGAAGTATGGTAACCACTCCATCAAATTATCCTGATTACTTATTTTCATGTAGACTGACTCTACTTTCAGTGGCTTGACTCTTGAAACTAAATGATCCTTGATCGATTTCAAAACGAAAATCATATTCTCTTCCCAATCACCTCCATATTTCCGATAGCACACACAAGTACTGAACAGTTCCCAGAAGGATGGTTCGGGCCGGCTGAACCACTCACACCACAAAGAGATCTTTGATAGAATGGAGTCATAGCACTCCAGAATAACCTTCAAATCATTGCAAAACACTGCTCGAAAATCGATATTCCTGAAATACACTTTTTTTCTTGTATCTAACCTAGCTTCAACTTCTCACTTATTATGTTCTTCGGAATAAAAAATATAATAATCCTCCTTTCTTCCGTTGTTCAGGACATGTAGTGATAATTCGATCTTGTTTGGATACAATGAGATAACAATGCCACTCAGTGTTGAAATTGGTTTAGAATAATTGATGAACTTTCGGAGGCCATAACACACTTTTCGGAGTTTTAGGCTGAAAACAATTTATTCCAAACAAGAACAGTTAAGGTGTTACCGGTGTTTTACTTTTTGAGGCATAACTGCCAAAACAAAACCAATTGTTTCAAAAACTTACATTGAAATGAGGTCACACTCCTTCAATATTTTCCTCATCACCAGATCGGGCATTTTGAGCAACAATGAGTTTTGAATGACATTCTGAGCTTTAGAAAAATACCAGTTGAATAGAAACATTGAGAAATGAATATTTTCCATACGCGGACTTTGCGAAAACACTACTGGGGTTATTCAAAAATACAACGTCGAATCCAGGGTCAAAATTCAATTGAAATCTAATTTTCACGTTTTTTACTGCCTTAAACTTGCACAAATCTTATTGAGCATAATGAAAATTACTACTTAAACAACTTTTTGAACTCCTTTTCGTTTCAACTTTTTGAGGAACTAAAATAAAATGTCAATTGGGGTAGAAAAAGAACATTTATTCAATAAAATAAACGGATAATGAGTACATCCTCACTCTCTGGTGAACTTGATTTCCGAAAGAAAATCAGGATCCGGATGACTCCAGTAAACCTTGTGAACTTTATCACTTCCAGGTATTTCAAAACTCCATTCAGCCTTCCATTCCGAAGTGGCTGGTCCAAACATTGAAGTCAACTCATCAAGAGTAAAGTATTGGTCAGATGGTAGGCCGACTCGGAAATAAACAAAAGTTGGAGAACTGAAGAGTGTCTGAAAAATGGAAATTGTTTTCTAAATGGTTTTTCTGAAAAATACCTCCTTCAAACTCAACAATTCCTCCTTCGAAATCGATGCACATTTTAGATAAACTGATGGTATAATTGAAAACTTTTCGACAGGTTCCCACACTGTGAAGGAGTACATTCCCAACATATCGATACTCCTGATAGCTTCCACTTTGAGAATCTTGTCCATTTGAAGATACGGGTTACTTTCTGAATGAGTATTGTGAACTTTGACAATACTCAATGATTTCGAATCGAAGTATGGTAACCATTGCATCAAATCCTCTTGTTTCTCTATTTCCATGAAGATAAATGCAACTTTGAATGGTTGAACTCTTGATTTTAAGTAATCTTTGATTGATTTCAAAGTGAAAGCCAGGTTCTCTTCAAAATCACCTTCGTTTTTCCATAAATCCAACTTAAACATATCCCAGCAGTTGAAATCAAGAAATCTTTGAAACTTGCTTTCAACACGGAGTTCAAAGCGTTTTAAAGTTGATCCACGAGACTCCAAGACTGCTTTCAAGTCGTTGAAAAACACATTTCGAAAATCATCGTTCCCAAATTTGATATATTTTTCCTTCTTATAACTTTCGTATTGTATTGTGCACCCATTGAAATGCTTCAAATAAACCACGTGGTGAATTTCTAAGTTTCCCTTCTTCAGTATTTCGAGCGCCATTTCGATTTCATTCGGGCAAACGTACAATGTAATGCATTCCAATGTAGACTCTGGTTTTGTATGATTGATGAAATCTCGGAAGCCACGACAGACTTTTCGGAGGTTTAAGCTGCAATTTTCTTTTTTTTTAGCGAAAGAGGCTGGCAGGCTCATTATTTTCACCGATCTAATCTATCAATTAAAGGAGGAAAGAAGGACTCTTATTGAATCGATCGATTCAATATCAGCTCCCCTCCTTCAAGAAGACGCCCCCACCCATTTTGTACAGGGTGGGGGGCTCTACTTAGGTGGTTTACCAGTCGGTGGCGCCGCCTACGGCGGCTCACCTCCTTTTTGTTCGTCGCTGCGCTCCTCAATGGGGGGTTAATTTGCAACGCTTAAACTCATTTTTGATCAATGGGCAGTGATGCACGCTAAGCCTACTTCCTGTTCCAAATATGTTGCTAATTTGAATTCCGGTCAAAAATTTTGAAAATTTGAGTTCCCGCCAAACATTTCGAAAACTTGAATTCCCGCCAAAAATTTCGAAAATTTGAGTTCCCGCCAAAAATTTCGAAAATTTGAATTCTCGCCAAAAATTTTGATAATTTGAATTCCCGCCAAAAATTTTGAAATTTTGAATTCCCGCCAAAATAATCAAATGTTTTGACGTTTCTGGAAGTTTCTAGAAGTTTCTGGAAGTTTCTAGAAGTTTCTGGAAGTTCTGGAACATTCTAGAAGTTTCTGGAAGTTTTGGAATATTCTAGAAGTTTCTGGAAGTTCTGGAAGTTTCTGGAAGTTTCTGGAAGTTCTGGAACTTTCTAGAATTTTCTAGAAGCTTTTGGAGCTTTCCAGGAGGTTCTGGAACTTTCTGGAACATTCTAGAAGTTTCTGGAACTTCTGGAAGCTCTGGAAGTTTCCGGAAGTTTCGAGAAGCTTCTGGAAATTTCCGGAAGTTGCGAGAAGCTTCTGGAAGTTTCTGAGAGTTTCTGGAGGTTCTTGGAAGTTCTGGAAGCTCTGGAAGTTTCCGGAAGTTTCGAGAAGCTTCTGGAAGCTCTGGAAGTTCATGGGTTACTGTAACTACCGTAATCCTTCAGTGATTTTCACCATTTTTTGTTGGTGTGCTATTGGGGTCCCGTAGATACTACGTGCAAAAATTGGATTAATTCCGTTCATTCCGAACACGTTTTCAAAAAATGGGTTACTGTAGCTACCGTAATCCTACAGTAACCCAAGCTCCAAACGGTATAGAATTGAAGCGCTCGGTGACTTGTGACTACATGCCAAATATGGTAGAAAACGGTCGAGGGGTACAAAAGTTATTCAGTGATAAGCGCTGGACACACACACAGACACACACACACAGACAGAGCTTGCCGCTTAGTATATAGAAGAGATAACGTGGGGGGCTCTACTGGAGTGGGGGGCTATACTTGAATTATCCCCAAAATTTTTCAAAAAAATGTTCAAAGAATAAAAAATAATGTTCTTCAAAAAATGAACTTTTGTGTCAAATTTATCTTCTTCTATCTGTCTTTTGCCTAAAATGCTGCGAGAGGAAGGTAATTTCGAAGCAAAAGTTTTTTTCGAAGAACTTTTTAATGGAGATTTCGCAAAGGAGATTCCATTTCAGTGAGGGATAAGTATATCAAAGTATATCATTTCAGAGCGATTTTTTAGCCCTATCTATTCGTTCACTTACATTGAAAACAAATCACAATCCTCTAGAATTTTCCTCATGACCAGATCTGGCATATCGAGTAGAGTTACTTTTTGAGACGATTTTCTTGATAGGCAGAACAACTTGTTGAACAAAAACATTTTGAGAAATGAATCATTCCTTGACCGTGGACTGACGAAAAAGGAAACCTGTCTCCGTCAAAATCTAGGGTCACAATGTCATGGACGTGTTCGTAAAAACCTCAGTTACTCAAAGTTCATTTCTAAACCTTCTTTTCAAAATTTGACAGTTAAAGCCATTCACTGTCTTTTTACACTTTTATTATTATTATCATTATTATAAATTAAAGTTTTTCAGAAAAACATAAAAAAAAATCATTCGAATCCAAGATCCAAAAAGCATCTTCTAGCGGTCATTTTCTAAGAAGTACTACATAAAAGCGAGATCATCGATCAGTTTATCATATTCCATCACATTGAAACATCGGATCACATGAAAATTTTCACGGTGGACAGACATGGCGTTACGGACGGCGGTGAGGAGGAGAAGGGTGTTACCGACGAGGAGTCCAGCCTGGAATATTGGGAATTAGGTTCTCTGGTCAATCTTAAAGCCAGACTAGGGGTTCTTAGCTCTTTCAAACACTTCTGGGCGTTACACTTGTTTTCTAGTGAAGAGAGAGAGAGAGCGCAGGGAAACCAGACACTCTCGTCCCCCTGCCCTCTCTCCACTCATCCCCCCAATCCCTCACCTCTTCTGGATCCTTCCCTTGCTTTGCATACACCTCAAACCAGTCTTTCATCACCCGATTCCTGGCCATCATGACAGCATTTCGACTGGCCTCTGATAGGTTATCAGCAGCTGAAAATGCACTTTCGATTGACACTTTCAATATTTTTCATCTTCCTCTTTAACACATACCGGTATTAAATAACAGAATGGCGAAGAGAGCACAAAACTCGGTGTCTGTCATTTTCGAGTGCTCCAAAGCGGTGCCCAACTCGTTCAGACACATTTTCAAAGGGTCATAGAGCAATTTGAGGCAGGTGTCTTTGTCCATGACAGGTTCGGATTGAGTCTGGAATTCGGCTTCAAATTGAGCACAGTGGTCACTGAGATCCGTGTAGGAACCATCCGGAGCAATGATTCTGGAATAAAAATTTTGTTGTTTCAAGAATGAGAGATAGATAAGGAAGAATTTATGCCATGTTGGTATAATTGGTTTAAATATTCGAAATCTCAGAGCAGGTCGAGCATTTCTAAAACAATTTTGAAAAGGATTTTCCTGTTTCAGAAAAAATAGTTTCTTCTCATCGTCGAAGCACGACGACACCTTTATGGCCAAGCTAGTCGTCTTTCAGAAGCATAAAGAAAATATTGGGATTCCTTTGTTTTTTACATTCTCATAGAGTTTTGAAAGGTGGAGTTTTTTTCCCCAAAAGTATTAAGAGAAGTGAGTGGGATTTCAGAAAAATTTGACGTTTGAAAGTAAAACTATGATCATGATTTTTTACAGTCTACGAATTTTCGTTACCAACCTCGGGATAAAAACTGTTTTTCACTATCTACTTTTTCAATTTCATGAAAGTTTTTTCACGGTTTCCGGAATTGAGATATAAACGTCCTGGAAATTAGACAAAATTTTTTTCAAAATTAGAAAACTTTCACGCTTTTTTTTCTTTACAGTGGTTCAGTCGCAACAACTACAACTACAAAAAAAGTTCGATATTTCAAAAACTATGTATTGGAAAGAATTAACTTGAAAAAATGTTGTACAATGGCTTTTTCGGATTAGTGTACCGCTTCGCTAAAACAAAGGTTTCGCGAAATGCGGGAAACGGTATTAGGTTGGCAAGAAAGTAACTGTCCATTGTTCAGCTTTTCCTAACTCACTCTTCAAAAGCTTGGGAAGTCTAAAATTTTCACGAACATTATGTACTTGCATTAGCTCTACAAAACACAATTACTCTAATTTCTCGTTCCCTCCATGAGCTGGCTACACCCTCATCAAAACATAGTGAATATAATACCTTTTAAACAAGATTTTTTGGAACTCCAAACTAGAAAATTTGAAAAGGTTTTTCACTCAAAGACACATTTTTTGGTGAAACTTTGCGAAAGTCATCAAACTCTGTGATCATTCCTTTTTTAGAATGAAGAAATGAAGTGACTGTCAAAAAGCCACTTTTGTAGTTCGTGGTATTCAATAATAATTGACAATCAAGAATTGTTAAAAACTAGTTTTTGTTTATTATCAGTACCAAATACGATGGAAAATCGAGAGAATTTCAGAAAAATTCACATTTTCAACAATGTTGGATTTTTACTACCTGCTCAGTTAATGATTGTACGAGTATGCAATCCTTAACAAGTGAACTAGGAATTTTTGTTTTTGCTGTCAGTAAAGTGCAAGCATATATACTTAAAACCCGCATTTGATTAGAAATGAAATACTCTTCAGTCCTCCAGAATAATTGAAAAACTCTGGACAAGCAATGAATTCTGGTTAGTTGCACCTTGTATCACAACTACCCTAGGAATCCCATTGATGGACTCAAATTTTTGTGGTATGTTACTATGTATTGGGGTTGTAAAATGAATTATTTGACCAAACGTAGTAGCATTTACTTGGATGGATACAGCGCGTCAAAGTAATGGACAGTTACTTTCTTGCCAACCTAATATAATTTTTCGCGTAAACGGAACAATTTTTTAGCGAAAAATAAAATTCATTTTTCGCATTTTTTCGCAACGGCATTATTCGCAAGTGTTCCGATTCCGCATTGTTCCGCATCAAAAATTATTCGCAATTTTCTCATTTTTCGAGAAAAAGTTTCGCTAATATTCGCTAAAAATTGAATCTGGAACTAGGGTCAAACGTGGCGTTCTATATAAAAATTTTCGTGAAAATGGCTCGAAAAAATATTTTCTCTTCAATTTCTGGGAAAAGTTTTCGAAAAATACAATTTTTACGAAAATACGTGGGAATAACCTTGAAAATGACACGTTTGCCACGAAATGAACTTTCCGATTTTTCGCGAATATTAGCGAAACTTTTTCGCGAAAAATGAGAAAATTACGAATAATTTTTGATGCGGAATAATGCGGAATCGGAACACTTGCGAATAGTGCCGTTGCGAAAAAATGCGAAACAAATCTGAAATGTTACGCGAAATTATTAAGCGAATATCTTGCGAAAACGCGAAACATTTTCCGCGATTTTTTCGCGGTGCGACACACTATTCCGGATCTTCCATAAAAGTGCAACATGACAAAATTGATATGTGTGATCAAATTCAAGAAAAACTGGTAAAACTCATAGTTTTTCACAACAAACCGGACAAGAGTTCATGGGAATTTCCTGCCCAGCTAGAAGAATTTAGTATTCACTGTTGCAGAATATTGTGAAATGAAACTGAATTTTTGGGGGTATTTGTTAGACCAAACTTCCAAGGAATGAATTCCCATCGTTTTTCAAAACCTGTTTTCCCATAAACCCACAAGAAAATACTCAGGAGAGTTAGGGTCCCATACAAAACCATTGGAAAGGAGCCATTCTTTACAGTTCCCTGCTCGATTTTTTAGGAAAACTCTTCTTAAATCAATCATTATCTTCTGGTAGTGGACTTGACCAAATCATGAAACATGATCATTTTTTAACCGTTTCTCAATTATGTTTTATCACTGGTTTTGTGAAAGTTTCATTCGACAACTATCACTGTGATCGGATCGAAATTAGAAAAAAAGGAAAAATGTTTGAAAAAAATTTTACGCTTGATAACGATCACAGAAAACTTTCAAAATTTCACTGTTTCAAAAAGTTTATATCAAAAAAGTTTATCAAGCTAAACTAATCCGTCCAGTGCCCCAGAATGTTGCTTCAAAACTAGGAAGAATATACATCTATTAGCAGTGCACAGAAAATTACGATTTTCACTTGAAGAAGAAACACAGATTTTTAGTTTTCGTGTACAATTTCAGATCAAAATCTAACTTTGATTTTTGAGTTTTCAGCATCAGGTTTAACTATCATTCAATTTGGTTTCTGAGAGACTGTTCTTTCCCTTCTAAAGTACTCCCAAAATACTACTTCTGGAGTTTTTAGAATCCCCATTTCGCATCTTTTATCTCTTACTCTCAGGCACACCATCTATCTTACAAGAAGATTCCTCTAACTAAACTAATCTTTTACCCCTAATATCCTGTACACTCTTTATAACATCCCTTCACCTCTTGACAGGTTAGTTGAGATAGTAATCTCCATAAACAACAATAACAACAACAACAGGTCATAATTGGTTTGCCCAGCAGCTCAAGGGGGGCTAAGGTCTCTTCAGTCAGACCCACATACACACCCTCATTTTGTTCTCCATCGTCACCCCTTCAGAATTTACATCTCGTTCGTTTTTGATCACCTTTAATTCTTCGTTTTGTTGCCCGGGCACAACCTCACACCCTTATTCATTTCAGAATGTCCAACCTCGTCGAGGACTACCTCAGGATGGCCAAGAAGAAGCGAATCACGAATTATAAAAATTCTGGAAAGATGTCCATCTATAAGGATGTCCTCCTAATCAACTTTACCAAGTCGGTTCAGGCCCGACAAAAGAGGCTAAACCGGAAGCGTCGCAGAACTGTCTCGGAAACTCCTGAGGCTACAAAAGACATGGTGAAAAGGATGAAGAAGATTGATGAGGAAATGAAGGAGTGGAAATTTGAGGATGAGAAAATCAAGGAGCCGCTCCCACTCAAAAAATTGGCTGAGCCAAAAATTGAGGAGCCGGAGGTCAAGGAGATCTCGGAGCCATCGATGGTCGAAGAGGAGTCCGAGGACGTTTGGGAGGATGCCAGAGAGAATTTCGAGGAGCCTGCTGAGGAAAAGGCACATAGCCCCTTCTACAACATCTTCATGAGCGTAGTCTCTTTCTTTCACTTCTAACTCTGATTCTCTCAACTCTATTTATTGTTTCCCCAAAATTTCTAATTAAAAAATATTTACTGGCCTTTCGGCACCGCTGTCTCTGAACCTCTCGGTTGTCTGTACTGTTTCTCCAAGCTTGAAAAATAATAAATCGATAATATATCTATGTGTTCTATTGTTTCTTAGCCAAGGTCTGACCTTTTGTGACACCCACCTGTCATAAGTGATGGAGTCTAGGCTTGTTTGAGAAATACTGTTTCGAAAATATGTTAACTGTTGCTTCCAAATTTTGGTTACGCTTGTCTGGTGGCTGCGTCAATTCAAATCTCAAAAAAAAATTTGGAAGAAATTATTCCAAATAAATATCCAGGAACCGTTTCCACTGTTTGAAAATGTTTGGAAAATACAGGAGGAACGATTGAGTAGATAGTTGTCGGATATACAGAAATCGATGCTTTTTAGCCCTCTAATTCTCTCCTTATCTCATAATCTCTCTCTCTCTCTTGTTAGCTCTGTTTCCCTATTTCGTCTAGTTCACCTCTCTTCTCCAAACCCCTATATTGTCGTCTCTAAACATCTTAACTGTCCACACTATTTCCCATACTTGCAACGGGCCGGGCCCGGCCCGCGCGGCCCGGGTTACAGCAACATAAACTTTTTTCTCAGTGTTAAAAGTAAGAGACCGAAAAAAACATGTTTTTTTTAGTATTTCCACCGTATCTTGCTCAATTATAACGCTCTAATAGCCTTTCGAAAATTTTCATTATTTTCGCTAAAAAATTGTAGTGAAAAAGCTATTTTTAGCCAAAAAAAATTTTGAAAAATTCGTTGTCAGTTGAAAAGCGGGCCGAGCGGGCCGGCACCTGTTGGATTAGGAAACTGGAAAAACTACAATTTCTGAAGAGGAAAAATATTTTTCAGCACACCGTTATTGACACCATCTCCCAGGAGAAAGTGGTCAGCATTCTGTAATTTTATACTCGTCATAGTAAGCTTACATTAAGTACACTTTATTGTTGAATTTTTTCAGATATTATGTACTACAAAATTTGAAAAACTCTTAGTTATTCGCGGAGTTGTATTTTCGATACTCGTTGGATTTTGCATGCCAATAGAAAGTTATGCATTCAGAGAAGTTTCACAAGTTCTTGTGACTATCACAGATGCTATCTATAATAAAAACAATTGGTTGGCGAATTGTCCCTGAACAGTGTTT
>GL380331.1:0-12804 GCA_000143925.2 Caenorhabditis brenneri
ACCACTATATTTCATAAGAGGGTCCAGATCGTTTTTGTATGAACAAGTGGCAGACTGTGAAATTTACAACCTGTAAAAGGAAGGAAGTGATGGGTGTTTCTATTAACTGTGAATGTCTGTTGATCAGATCCTATCTGAGAAGAAGAGGGGGGTCGACTAACCTAAAGTGTATCGGTTTTAAGAAGGGTCATTCATATTTTTTGCAGTTTCAGAATGGTTACAGTTGGCTTTGTTGAATTCGTAACAATTGATGCAATGGTTACCAGAAGCTATTTTTTGGAATCTAGACCAATTCAGAATCCTATTTTTAATGTTTCCAAAACTTCTTACCTGGGCCGGTGCGAATCAAATTGTGCTCACTTTGTCGTACCAGTATTTTTTGTACTTTTCTGCCGATTCGACAATGAATAATGCTTTTTTTTCTCTACGAAAATTTTCCTAATTGGGCCCAACTAACCGAAATCGTGAAAAAAGTAAGCATACCTTCAAAGGTACACGTTTGAATGTTTACCTCTTCCAGCTTACTTTTTGCATTAGATTGTGTTCCAATGTCAAAATTAAACTAGTTTAGTTCACGGTTTTACGGACTCGGTTTCTGATCACTTTTGGAATGAACTTCGTTTCAGTCAACGTTCATCCTCGTCAACTTCTCAATTAACAATTACTCGTAGGCTGCGCGTCCGATTCCTCGTAACGATCCTTTCCAGATTTGTATGTTGCGAAAAACGTACATCTTCTGCAAATTCCTTAAACTTCCTCTTTGGTTCGATCACTATCAAATAATAGCAGTAAGCAACATTCGGATAGTTCCAATAAATGAATGTTGTGAAACAGAAATGCAAGGAGTTTTTCCGTCTCCCAAGTTTCACATAATGAATGTTTCCTTAGTGGGGGGGGGGGGGGGGGGAATGTTTCCTTTCAGCTGGAAACTTCCGATTGTTTTCTTTTTTCACTTTTTTATTTGTTCTCCGCTATTGCCTCTTACTAAATTGTTGCTCTACGTCAAAATGGTAATTAGAATTTTTTTCATAAACTGTTGAAATGCAATATTCGAAACAGGAAATTTCAATCGGAGAGCTCAACCAATGACGACGAAGACGGAAACAAACTCGAATCACAAAAAATTGATGGAAAAGATGTTTTGACAGGTAGTTGCCTTTAATCAAGTAGGCAGATGTTATGTAAATGAGGGTCGGACTCGGAGATAAACAAAAAGAGGGATTTTTTTTGGTTTCTTCATTTGAAAACTTCATGCACAACCAGGAGTTTCGAAATTAACTTTTTAAAAACTTCTTCTGATTAAGCTAGTACTGAAACTGTAATTTCTCGTTTTTTTTTCTCAACACTCATGCTACAGTTTTCTTGAAAAATTATCTCTTTACTGTTTCTATACTCTTTTTTGTCTTAACAAAAAAATTTCACAAATAATTCCCAGAATATGAATATTACTAACTATCAATTTGACCCTCAATAAGGCTAAACGGCATGATGAAAAAGGTGTGTGAGTTCTCACCCATAATGAAGGGGGGCAATACACTACAGTAGAAAGAAGTTACGGAATACCTTCTGTCTTTTCGCTCCCGCTTTTTCCTTGTCAGTTAGCCTCGAGTATAAAATCATCAGATCCATCCGTGGTAATGCCGACTGAATAAAATTCTAGAGGAATAATTCAGCTCAATTAAAACTAGAAGCGCAAGGAAGAGAAAACTACCTTGGTTGCGGTTTCAGAACGATCATATGAATCTTTATGTAGTTCGTGTTATGATCCTCAATGTTCAAATCCTTTAAAAAGTATTAACAACATTTGTTGCAAAAAATAACCGAAGTTTCTCTATTTGACACCGAAAGACAAGTTTCGGAAACATCACATTTCTTCGAAATGTGTTCATGTCTAGAAAGAATCCCTTCAGTTTGAAAATCGGGTAAGAGAACCAGAATGTGAATGAAGCCTAGGCCTCGTTTTTATTACAGTTTCAGAATGGTCATTAAAAATTTCATTCAGCTCATTGGACAGTTGAAAAAGGTTTTTTATACACAAATATTACGTCTAAATGATTCTTCTTCGTATACTCCAACTTTTTTTTCACTAGCCAAAATCTCTCATTTGTAGTCAAAACTATCTGAGAGTTGGTTCACAATCTCATTACGTAACTGTACGGTCTCTAACTCACATACCATAATTTTCATCACAAAGTTCGAATAATGGAATTCTTTTCAAACGATTGCTTGTCGATTACAATCTATCAGAGTTCTAGCAAGAAACTAAGACTTTCCTTGGACCCGGACAGGAGTTTTGGAAGTTTGAGTATAAAAATTTCTGCTTTGAATTCAAATAGCTTGGAAACGTTCACAGTAATGACTTCCAGTGCCGTTACCTGACGTTCTGATTCATACTATCCATAGTTGAGCTTATTTCACCCTATTTTTGAAAAAAACAACGATTTCAAGATGTTGGGAAAAAGAAGGAATCAGTTTGTGAACATTTGAATCGCTAAAGGAACTGCATCAAATTTTACTCGATAAAAAAAGTCAAACAATCCTTTTCTCTTCAAATTGACGGAAAAAAATAACTTCAAACAACTTTACTATTGACTAACTCTGTCAATTAGCAAGAATAACTCGTACTCGGAAACTATTCAAGGATCAATAAGGATAAAACAAAATGGGAGCGATAATTAAGACAAGAAGGATGGTAATTCTCCTCACAATAGTCAGTCACA
Organism: Caenorhabditis brenneri; assembly: GCA_000143925.2. NCBI lineage: Eukaryota > Metazoa > Nematoda > Chromadorea > Rhabditida > Rhabditidae > Caenorhabditis > Caenorhabditis brenneri. Next base: position 2,721 of record GL380331.1, read on the forward strand.
TTCGTCACTTCATACACATTAATAATGAGGAGTTCATCCCTTTGCCCGGAATAAAGTATACGTAACTGAGGTCTTGACTTACGTGAACTCAAGCGCTATGGTAAAGTCGGAAATTCTTTTTTGTTTCTATTGTCATTGTGTAGTATCTAGGACGTATAATTTTTGCAGTGATATAAACTATGTTTGTACATGCTATCCACAAAATATCTAAGAAATCCGCGTGTAACATATTGGGTACTTCCCTTGTCAATAGGATTCTCTACATTAGATAACAGTTTCAATTCTTTCAAAAATGTGGAACAATGAATTTCTGAGCAATCACGGAATGAACCCGACAAAAAAACCAATCCGATTTCAAACCAAAAATTAACGACTTTATCCGTCTCTATTTATAAAATAACACTTTCAACTAGTTTTCAAGGATGAGTGAGGATACAACAAAATGGGAGCGATAATTAAGACATGAAGGATGGCAATTCTCCTCACAATAGTCATTCACATTCGTCACTCAATAATGAGGAGTTCATCCCTTTGCCCGGAAAGAGTACACACAACTGAAGTCTTGACTTACGTGTATTCAAACGCTATAGTAAAGTCATGGCTTCGGAAATTCCTTTCTGTTTCTCTTGTCATTGTGTAGGATCTAGGCCCCCAAGATTTGAGTCTGTTCTTTTCGTCATTGTTTGTCTAGAAAAATACACCTGTCATTAACAAGATGACAGAACTGTGAACTTTTGAGATGAATGGGACACTGCGGTGTAATAAACCACTACATAAGAGAGTCCAGATTGTTTTTGTATGAACAAGTGGCAGACTATGAAATTTACAACCTGTAAAAAAAGGAAGTGATATGCAAGGATGGGCGTGACCGTAAGCCCGCGAGGCTATTTTGAAACTACAAATTTGAAATCCGCAGTTTTGTGATCGAAATTAGTGTGTAGCGCTAGTGAGAGACGCAGATAGAGAAATTTAAAGGCGCTGGCGGGTCTCGCCACGAAAATCTGCGTCTCCCCGTTTGCTGCGTCTCTCGTTTTTTTTTTCAACCTGCGTCTCTCTTATCACTAAACTGCTGATTCCAAAATCTGTAGTTTTTCGCGACTACAGATTTTGAGGTCGAACGCCCCAAGGCCCATCCTTGGTGATATGAGTCTCCATTAGCTGTGAATGTCTGTTGGTCAGATCCTATCTTGGACAAGAGGGAGTGGGGGGTCGACTAACCTAATGGGTAACAATTCGAAGAAGGGATCATCCATGTTTTTTGCAGTTTCAGAACGGTTACAGCTGGCTTTGCTAAATTCGTAGCTGATCTTCGTTTGAGTCGAAATTATGAAATTTTCCAGTGTGTTTTGCGTTCGTGTTGGTTGCCAGAACCTAGTTTTTGGAATCTGAACCAGTTTAGAATCCTATTTTTAATGTTTCCAAAACTTTTTACCTGGCTGCAACTTTAATTCTGCTCATTCGGAAAACATTACTTGTCTTCGTACTTTTCTGCCGATTCGATAGTGAAGAATGTATTTTTTTTCATACGAAAGTTGTCCTGATTGGACCCAGACTAACCAAAAATGTAGAGAAAATTCAAAAATACCGTGAAAACACGAAAATGATTGTTGACTCCTCCAAAATCAGAACAAGAGTCAGACCTAACTTCCTTGGTTTTCTCTGTTTCATCTTCTGCTTTTTTAGTTCAGCCACGATAATCTGCAATGCGAATGCTAATTGGCTAAGATCTCTCAGGGCGACCTTGCTCTTATTTGTCCTTCAAAGGTACAAGCTGAAATTCTCATCCCTTCCAGCTTACTTTCTGCACAAGTATTTAAAAATCAAACTACTTTTGTTCACGGTTTTTCGAACTCGTTTTATGAGTACTTTTGACGTGAACTTCGTTTACGTAGTGGCTTCTACGAGCACGGGTTTTCTAGCATCCTCGCAAGCTTCTCAAGTTCCGATTTCTCGTATGCTGCGCTTCCATCTCTCCGTAATTCCACTACACAGTCGCTATTTGTCGAACTGTTATTTAGAATTTCTTTTATAAACTGTTGAAATGCAATATCAAAAACAGGAAAATTCGATCAGATATTTCAACCAAAGACGACAACGACAAAATTAAACGTGCAACTGGAATCACAAAAATTGATGGAAGAGACTTTTTGACAGGTAGTTGCCCTTAATTGAGTAGGCAGATGTTATGTAGATGAGGGTCATGAGAACTCGGAGGTGAACGAAAAGAAGGATTAGTTTTTTCCGGTTTCTTCGTTTTGGAACTTAATTTCCAATTCAAGCAAATCCGAAATTAATTTTTGATAATTTTTCTGTAGTTCAGCTAGTAATGAAACTGTAAATTCTCGTAGACTCGAAGAGGAAAGAACAGAGGAGTGAACTCTTGAAACTTTCAGTTTCGAACTGCATGTAAATTCAATTAAATTAATTTCGTTTATTAAACAGGGTGGTAAAATTTTTTTCTAAATTGTCACTGAAAATGTAAAAAAATAAAAGAAAGTATCGCATCATTCAACGCCCAAAGATTCCAAAAGAAAATAGGTCAACTGTTTTTATTCCAAAGAGTTTGTATGAACTTGTTATGACTTCGATTTGATTGATTGTCCGCGTGATTAGTACTTGTGGTACGGAGTGTTGTAGTCTATGATACTGAGATTCTGTGATACTGCAAAATCATAATAAGTTTCCTTGTAAAGTTGTTTTCTGGATTCTCCTTTTTGCAGAGTAGTCATACACTAATAAAGTTCTCTGTTTCAAAAACGTTTTATAAGTTTCTCATCGAATTGGTGACTAGTAGGCGTGCGATTCATTTATCTTCAAAAGTTCACAGTAGAGTATGACTTCCAGTACCTTTACCTGACGTTCTGGTTCATACTATCTATAGTTGAGCTTATTTCACCCTATTTTTGAAAAAAACAACGATTTCAAGATGTTGGGAAAAAGAAGGAATCAGTTTGTGAACATTTATATTGCTAAAGGATCTGCATCAAATTTTAGTTTGATAAAAAAAGTCAAACAATCCTTTTCTCTTTAAATTGACGGAAAAAATAACTTCAAACAACTTTACTATTGACTAACTCTGTCAAGTAGCAAGAATACCTCGTACTCGGAAACTATTCAAGGATGCGTGAGGAAACCACGAAATCGGAGCGATAATTAAGACATGAAGAATGGTAATTCTCCTCACAATAGTCATTCACATTCGTCACTTAATAATGAGGAGTTCATCCCTTTGCCCGGAAAGAGTACACACAACTGAGGTCTTGATTTACGTGAATTCAAGCGCTATAGTAAAGTCGGAAACTCTTTTTTGTTTCTCTTGTCATTGTGTAGGATCTAGGCCCCCAAGATTTAGGTTTGTTCTTTTTGTCATTGTTTGTCCAGGAAACTACACCTGTCATCTACAAGAGGACAGAACTGTGAACTTTTGAGATGAATGGGACACTGCGGTGTAATAAACCACTATATTTCATAAGAGGGTCCAGAACGTTTTCGTTTATGCAGAAAAGACACAAAATTTACAACCTGTTAAAAGGAAGGAAGTGATGGCAGTTTCTGTTAACTGTGAATGTCTGTTGGTGAATTTACCCTAATGTGTATCGAAATTGAGGAAGAAGGGGTCATTCATTTGGTTTGCAGTTTCAGAAGGGTTATAGTTAATTTTGTTTACTTCTCCATTCAGTTCTCCTTCTGCAACCTTTCCTCAAAAAAGTGAAACTTCCCAAGTTATTCCCATTTGTTTTGTAGGATACGGTAACTACTATAATTCCATTTTTGTTTAGAAAGGTCTGCAAAATCGAGAAACAATTGTTTCCTGTTCCCAAAACTTCTTAATCGGCACGCTGGAAATTGAACTGTGCTTTGCTTCTCATATCTGTGGACACGATTTTTGACTCCTTCAAAATCGAAATGAAGGTCAATGAAACGTCGGATCAGTTTCTGTTAATGGAAATTCATAGTCTGCTTTAATGGCCCAGTCATGGTAGCTTTCAATATGTAGTGCACAATTTACTGTTCGACGAGATTTCTCAGTTTGAAAAAATTGATTCATTGACCAACAGTGGGAAACTATGACCAGTTTGAAGTACACCCCATGAAACTCAAAAAAATTTATTTTTAAGAGATCAGTCGAATTTTGTGACAACAACTCCAGCAAGCATAAATTAGCTCTAAAAATATGTTATGCGTGTCAGTTTTCCCAAAAAGTGGTACCTTTGTAAAGATTTCTTTTGTCAGCATGAACGCGAAAACGATTTTCATAATTTTACAGTTTCGGGTACGGGACTTAGCACTGAAAGTGGGAATGGAGGCATTGGATGTATGATTTTTGCCTAAATTTATTATTTGTTTTTGAACAACAAACCATGAAGACCCGAGACGTGACATCAGGGGTTGTTGTCGTCCCCACTAACTTTCTTATTCATTCCGGAATTTTTTAGACGTTTTCAAAGAGGTCAAATTGAAAAATTGTTTCAATTTTTCTCTTTTTCAGCATTTCGATAATTTTTGACAGGTTACTTTATGTCATTGCCTGTTCAGAGTCAAACAATTTTTCAAAATTCAGCGCACATCTGAAAAAATCGAAAGGAGAGACTGTAGTGGAATAGTGATGACGTGAAATCGTTACCAACCGAGTGAACTGTTGTAAGTTGGTTGGGATCATGAGAAGAAGTGAGTAATGTTTTCTCGGATCCTTCATTTTGAAAATTGATGTGGGAATCAGAAAGAACTATTAGGGTGTCTAGATAAGGTCTTCTGTCACATTAGTATTGAAACTGAAATTTTCCCTTCAAAATTCATGCTACACCTTTACAGGAGTAAATCATTTTTAGAAACATACACTCAATTAATCCCAGACTACAAACAAGAATAACTATCACTTGGACTGTCACTAAGGCCAAACGTTATGGAGAAAAAAGGTGTGTGAGTTCTCACCCATAGTGAACGGCGACAAAACACTGTTGGTGTAAAAAGACATCGCATTGTCCCCTTCTGTTCTTCTGCTAGCAATTCTTCGTCATCAGTTAGCCTCGAGTGTAGTCTTCAGATTTGTCCGTAGAGATGTTCGGTCTGTACTCTTGAAAAGTTCAGAAGGGACCAGTTCAGTTTCGAAACAATTAAAAACTTCAGGGGAACTTCTAATAATTAAAGTTGCAGTATCAGAACAGCCATAGAAAATTTTGTGTATTTCACTAGTCTGTTTTCAAAATATAATGGTTTTTACTCGAAAAGTTGAAGTCTTGGCCTAACCAGATTTTCAAGAAGATGGCCTATAAAACTACTTTCAAAAACTCAAAGTTTTGCACTGATCTCTCGAAAATTAAATGCTCTCTCCAAAACTGCAATAATTTGTTCAACAATTTCTGTTATCGATTCTTGGTAACAGTAATTTCATAAGTTCTGGTAGCCCCAAGAAACTCTTTATTACAGTTTCTCATCCGTGTTTTGTTCATCAATTTTGGAACATTTTTGATTTTTTTTGTGTGATTATTTCTCCAGAGTAAACAAGCTAGGAAATGCACTAGTACTGCTTATACTCAAATTCTGAAGCAACGCATCTGTGAAAAATGAAGCATTTTTGTTTCAAACCCCAAAGGCCCAATAATTCCCTAACAGCAACAAGACGAACACGGTATACAGACGCCGATATTTATTTATGACACTCTTTGCTCTGCTGTGTCGGCTAGGCCGACACAGTTATAAAATTAGTCGATAATCAACGGGAACGAACAAAATGGGAGGGGAAAATAAAACTGACACGCGCAACGTGCGTTAAAACGAGAACGAACGAAACTGAACGACTGAAAAGTCCGTAGAGGCAGTTGGCCTAAAAACGTGGGCGCGTTTGATGTGCAGGTGGGTCCCGAGGTACAGTAGTCTGCGCGGTGATTTGAACGGCTCCCGTAGACGAACGACGAAGCAGAGCAGGTGTATATATTTATATTAATGAGAAATAAATGGAATAAAGAGTAAATTAATAGAACTTTAGAAAGTCGTGAGAGGAAGGTGGTTAATACCACGACGAATACGCGACACTGCCGCCCCCCAACGAATGGCGACGTCACCTTAGGACTAGCCATTTGTCACTTTCTGTCTTCTCTTTTGACTCTTATCCTTCTCATCTTGGTTCTGGCGTCCTTCTTCACCATCACTATTAATCTCGCAGTACTGTCTGCCGAGCTTTGCTTTTCGGGGTAAGAATGCTCTTTCACGCCTGGTTAGCGGATGTCGTTCTTTGACTCTTTTATCATCATGTTTTGGTATCTCTGCCGGTACTTCCATATTTGCTTCTTTGGGTGGTTCAGTAGTCTGACTCTGTTCTTTGACTCGATTGTTACTCTGGTTAGAAACCGATATGTCTCCTATATCCGAGCGAGTAGAGTTCTTCTTCTTTTATATCTTGACACTCTCTGCGGTTGGTGCAGTGTGTTTTTCATTCTGGCTTTTGCCATTTTCAGTATGGTATCTTTGTATTTGTCTTCATCTTTTTGGTTTTCTTCTTAGATTGTTTCATGCTATACGGTTGGTTCAGTTTTACAAGTAAAATGCTTTCTTCCTTTTTTGCTCTGCCACAGCACGGGATTTTCTTATTTAGTCTTCCTAAATATCTTCCTTTTGAATACATATTGATTTTCATTAGTTCATTATGACTCTTTATGACTACTCTCTTATTCTGAGTTGTTCTTATTTTCTTCTGGATACATATTCATTTTCATTATTTCACTCTGCCTCTTTATCATTTCTCTCCTATTTTGAATGATTGATTTTCATTTTTTTATGACTCTTCCTTTTAACTGAATTATCCTTTTCTCTTTCTTCTTTCATGTTTGATTGCACTTCGTATTAGTCTGTCTTTTAACGGAACTGTCGTTTTTGCCATTTTTTTTTGTTTTTGTCTGTTTCTTATTCTTCTTTTTTTTTTGTTTTTTGGTTTTTTTTTTACTGAATAACTGATAACTGAAATAACTGAATTCTTTTTTTTTGTTTTTTTGTTTTTTTTTGTGCTCCTGATGGAGCTTTATAATTTGCGGGAACAAATCTCTAATGAGATTCGCTTCCGGAAGTGCCTTCTCCTTCGAAGTCACTCTCTTCTTCATTTTCACCTTCTAGGTAATCGACTTGGTCTCCTAAATCGAAATCCTGTGATTTCTTGTTCTTTGGTGCTCTCATCTCTGACACAGAAATTTTGGCACTCAATAGCTTGTCAACCCACTTTTGGATCTTGCTGAATTCTCCTTCGAACCGAGAACTAAGTGTCTTGACAATCAATTCTTCAGCAATGGCTGATGGGAATTTGGAGATTACTGTTTGGTAAATGTGTGGCATGTTAACGTCTAATCCACGATTTTGCATGTCGTAAACGACGGCTGTTATCTTGCTCATGTCTTTTTTCATTTCCTTGTAATCTGTTTTGTGAATAGCCAATCTATTGAACTTCTTCTGAAGCTCTTCCATCGGTCTTACATTCTTCAAATAATTTTGGTCCAAGATCTGCCATGCCACCTTATAGTTTTGACCAATCAGTTGCAGACCTGCCAACAACTCTTTAGCCAGTCCTGACAGACTACTCTTCAACTGGATTAGTTTCATGACCTTAGATAAATCTGGGTTTTTGTCAGATCCTTCCATGAACATCGTTTTGAATTCTTCATATTCCGAAGGATCATTTCCATCGAATTTTGGCAAATCATTCAACTTCAGTCGAAGATATTTCTTCTGACTCTTATATCCCGACACCTTTTCTTTTTCTTGCTCTATTTCAGTACCAAATTCAGTCATTCTAGCGCTCTGATACTCTGACTCATCGCTGTTCGACCAGTTTGAATCAGTACTATCCTGGTCACTAAATAACTTTTCTTCTGACGCTTTATTTTTCTCATTACGAGTTTTCTCGATTTTCGGAATAGCGTTGTCTTTCACTGTCTCTTTCACAGTCGCTTCTTTTCTGCTGAATCCTTTATCCTTACTTCCGGTCTTCGACGAAAATAGCCGGATAAGTGAACATTTGAATGAACACATCTAGTCCGGTGGGAGGGTAATGACCCTAATGAAGATAGTGATCGGAAGACAAATGAAGCTTGGTTAGGAAAGAAGATGTTCGGAAAGACGAGGATTGGTTCAGGATGAGTACAATGTTTTCTCAATTACTTAAGAAAAGTTTTCTGTTGTTTTAACATCACAACAATAATATCTGACAACATTGTGGTTTTTTTTCTCTGTCGACAAATGCAGTGAAATGAAAAATTGACAAGAATCATCCATTTTCTTGAAAAAATGTTCTAATGATCTTATGATCTTTTCATCCGTTTCGTTTGACTGGAAACGAGCTTTCTCTTCACTCTAAGAGGTTTAGCCAATAAAACCTTATCTCTGAAGATCCAAAAGATCGAAATTAACCAAGCATCCAAACAGATGACGATAGATTACTGAATGTAGTTTTTCACGGGCACCACGAAACTGCACGAACAAACTAGATTTATTCCAGACACTTGAAAAACTCTGGACGTCAGAAAATGGGAACGGAATACTTATCGAAATTAATTTAATGTTTCAGGTAGTTCATTTGATTTGGAAGGGTCATGATAAATAATCGATGTGCCGTTTTTTTTTCAAATCGCTCAAATAAATTAACTGATCTAGTGACCAAGACCAAAAGAACTAAACATTTAGCTTCTTATCCTTCTCCTTAATCTCTTCGGATGCTCTGTTAGCTCTGTTCTTTTGAGATACGGTCTAATTGTCTGAACACCTTGAAGTGAAAATGAAACTGAACTTCCGGTCGAAGTTAGTAAAAAATCAAAGTTCGTAATAGATCAGTGTTACAAGTATTCAATCAGAAAATACTATCCTGAAAATAAATTACTTAAACAATTATCTTATTACTTCCAGAACTGGAAATATTCGGCAATCTTTCGAAGAACATCGGATTCATCATTATTTTCTGTTCCGCGCATTGATTTCAAAAACCGTGCAAATCTTTAGTAGACCTCTTGAAACATATTTTTTTGCTGAAGTTACTTATTGAAAATTTCTAGTCGTACTCATGTGTCCTGTGGTCTGTCAGGCATCAGTTGATAGCTGAAAACACAGTGACGAGAAGTTTTGCAGAAAATATGCTAACAAATTTATTGCAGTTTCAGCATATTGGTTCAATTACTAAATACATGTACATACAAATCAGTTCAAAATGACCAATAATTCCAATTTCCATTTTATTAGCACCCGTTGTTCAACAAATCATTATTGTTTCAAGCAATTATTAATATTTGATTAACATCTATATCTCTTCTATATACTAAAGGAATAGTTCTGTGTGTGTGTCCAGCGCATATCACCGAATAACTTTTGTACCCCTCGACCGTTTCCTATCATATTTGGCATGTAGTCATGGGTCACCGAGCGCTTTAATTCTGTGAAGTTTGGAGCACGGGTTACTGTAGGATTACGGTAGCTACAGTAACCAGATAACTCAGCAATAGCTAGAAAACGGGTTCGAAGTGCTCAGAATCATAGTTGTGATGGGCCGGGCCGGGCCGGCCCGAAAAGCCCGCTAGTTACCGAGAAATTTGAATTTGAATTTTCAAAATCGGAAAATTAGATGATTTACGTCTAATTTCTGTAAATTACACTTAATATGCATGATAGGACCGGTATGAATAGAATAAATCACAAATCCTCCTAAAATTGCAAAATTTTGTAAATTTTGTTATTTTTCCATACTTTTGGGAGAACAATTTCTACAATTTTCTCCAGTGCGGTCTGCTACGGCTTGTTGCAAAAAATCCCAACAGTCCATTACCAGCGCAACCTCACCTGAGAACTGATGCGTTTTTGATTCCTTCTAGATTTATGACCATCTTCTTGACTCTGTGATACTACTTTATCCATACATGATCCATGCAAAAGATTGCCTCTTCTCCCATGCTTCCCAAGCTGGTGAACTTGACTGCCGGGTTCTTCCACTATCACCAGATCATTTCCACACTGAAGGATCCTGTGACCGACACTCATTTGAGGGAACCTTACCATAACTTTTTATTTTTTTCTTTTCATTCTTTTTTCCAGCAGCTAGTCTTGCTTGCCATTC
>GL380331.1:17298-48105 GCA_000143925.2 Caenorhabditis brenneri
CAATAACTTTGAGAACACTGGCTCTACAATATATTTCATGATTGTTGATACTGCGATCAACTGATTCCTGACAGCGCATGGAGCACCTCAGTACGTTTAGAAATTTAACCGTTTACTGAAGTCACATTTTTTTACTATTTTATTGTAGGGAATATCTTCGCTTCTTCACGTTTTCCTCTAGACGCATATGTCGAAAATCACTCTGAAACGAGATATACAGCTCCAAAGTACAAACCGTTCTCTTTTCCCACGGGGAGTGCACGAGGGACACAACGCGTTTTTTCAAAGCAGAAACTGTTTCTGATGCGTTTTTCTTTTACTTTTCTTGTTTTCTGATCATTTTTTCTTGCTCTAAAGTCATAAAAGGAAGAAAAAACAGAAAAAAACCGGAAAAAGTACAAAAAACGCATCAGAAACAGTTTCTCCTTTGCAAAAACGCATTGGGTCCCTCGTGTACTCCTCGTGGGAAAAGAGAACGTTTTGTACTTTGGAGCTGTATATCTCGTTTCAGAGTGATTTTCGACATATGCGTCAAGAGGAAAACGTGAAGAAGAGAAGATAATAAATAAAATAAAATAATAAAAAAATGTGACTTCAGTCCTCCTTTAAATTTCTAAACGTACTGAGGTGTTCTATGGTCTGTCAGCTATCAGTTGATCGCTGAGAGAACAATCATGAAAAGTTTTGCAGGGATAGTGTTCACAAATTTATTGCGGGTTCGACTTGTAGATAAATTTCCGAAACCTGAATTTGAACCAGTTTGACAGTAAAAGTTGAATTAGTTTTGCTTCCACTTCATTAGCACCGGTCATTTAGTGAATTATTATCGTTTCAAGCAACTATTAATCTTAATTAACATCTATGAATACAGTCTTCTATTGACATATTTGTGCAGCTAAAATCTCGGCCACATTTCTTTAAACGGATCCGGATGGTTCAACATTTTCTGAAGTTCTTTCGGAATCAGTGAACAATTCACTGGTATTCTATCATAGACATGAAGTACTCTTCTGACAATTGCTTTGTGAAGGCTTTCAGAGAATTTCTGTGGAAGAGGAGTGTTCTGAATAACTGGAAGGTTCCCATTCTCATCTGCTTTCTTGTGCCAGTCGGAGCCAAAGATACGGTATTTTGTACTGCGAAGGTGTCTGGAAAATACAAAAGAAAAAATGGAACCGACAGTCCTCAAAGGATCGAATCAAGGAATCAGAACCATAAACAGAATATCAAAGTAGTGGAACAGAGATACTTTTAAAAATTGTGTTTCACATATGTTACTTTATATAATTCAAATTCGAAATGTTTAGTGCGTATACGCTGGGATAGGTCGTCAAAAAAAATTTACTTTTCACTCATGTAACTTTGTATGACGAATAGGTAAATTTTCAGTATAAGACAGTTCTGGTGTTACTAACCTGACAACAACTTTCTGTGGTTCCAATTGCAATGTTCTTATGCCAGGATATTTGGCAACTGCAGAATGAATCGACATTATTCCAATCTGAAGAAAATTCTCAGTTTCAAAATCAGCATCTAGTTTCACACGTTTTCATCTGACTCGATTCCAAACAGTGAATGCTACCTACCTTCTCCGGCCTTACCACAACTTTCTGTCCTTGCCATGACGGTCCAATTGTTTTATTATATTTCTTGAATATCATCTCTTTTTCCAAAGTCTCCAGATTCACAAACTTCTCTGGATAGTCTTCATCCTTGATCACACTCAATAACTGCATCTGAACTTCTCCAATTGCTGGATCTTGAATTGATCGGAGTAGATCAATCATTCTCTGTCCATGAGTGGAGATCCTCTCATCTAAATCGATAAATGCAGTCCATTTTGAGTGGTATTTGCTGCGGAGGTGGCAGTCCTAAAACAGTGATCATGATAGTAATAGTAGTAGTACAACAAAAACATGGTTTTGAAACAGTGATTATCCCTTCTTTGTCGCAACGCAGCCGCAACGCGCTTGACGACACTGCGTCACCTAATCTCTTTGAAATCAGCCGCGAAGCGGTCTGGAACGCAGTCTCTCGCTTCAACCAACAATAACCCTCTTCCTTACCTGGATCTGCAAAAAGTGCCATCCAATGAAGACTCGTTCATATTTATCTTGCATTTTCACCACTTCCATATCACCAGTCCTGAAACAATTCTACTTCACTTCGTGCGTCTTGTTGTGTTTACCTAACATAATCAATTAAGATCCTCTCATCATAACTGGAAATCTCTCCAACATAGAAATAAAAGAAACTAGCTCCTTCCAGTTTGTTATGCTCCATGAAGTCAACGATAGGGAGCCAACTGGATTGATTTCCATATAGAGGGGCTACACATACAGAGAGCTCGTGGATAGGTTCTGGAAAATGGGATAAGAGGCACTTTGCATTGTACCATCGGGACATAATCGCTCTGACAGAGAATAAATTCAGTTAGCAACGTTTTGAAACCGTGTTAATTCCTCTATATTTTATCGTTTCAAATACCCTATACCTGGCATACTAGGCAGTGAATAATGTTATTCCAATTACCCTAGAAGGTTGCTCCTACCTTCATATGCCCTATAAATCAGCCTAACTGGTGTTGGTGCCTCTTCCTCTAGTGTCTTCGAAACAGACACAAATTCTGCTCCAACTCTTCTAGGACACTCTACAACAGACTCTGGGAACACTACCCCCAACCAGGCACTTTCAGGGATTTCCTTCCTTTCACAGTCATAGTATCTGCAGTACATTTCCTGTTTTACGAGGTGCTGGGAGATTAGAGAAATGGAAATTGAGTTCGGGTAGACATAAGCAGCAAAGATTGAGATTTCTGTGTTGTTTTGAATATTCTAAAAAGTTTGTCTTCAATAAAAGGACACGTCTTTTTACCTGCCTCGTAGGATAGATTCAATTTCATCCATAACCATTTGGAAAGCAAATTCCAGTAGGAATGGCTCGTAGTTTCTGTATTTTTTCGATTCCACGGTTGAATATAACATTTATTATTGAAACTTGTTGAATGGTCCAGTGATAAATTTGCTGAAAAAAAGTGCTAAAGAAATAAATCTTGATATTAGCACTCACAAAATCTCCAAAGGTTAATATAATAATTTGAAACTGCAAAAACAATGAAAGTGAAGAATAATAATTTGAGAAGAATAAGCATGCTTCCTGACGGGAATAGCCGGATAAGTGAACATTTAAAGGAACACACCTAGTCCGGTGGGAGGGTAATGACCCTAATGAAGATAGTGATCGGAAGACAAATGAAGCTTGGTTAGAAAAGACGATGTTCGGAGAGACGAGGATTGTTTCAGGGTGAGTTCAATGATATTTCAATTACTAAAGAAAAGTTTCCTGCTGTTTTAACACTCCATTAATTTTACCTGACAACGTTCAGGCACGCTTTTCCTTCCATAACAGTATCAAAAAATAATCGCCAAGAATCATTCTTATGCTTGAAAAATGTTCTTATAATCTTATGATCTTTTTTCCATTTCGTCTGGAAATTAGTTTTCTTTTCACTTCAAGAGGTAATTGAATCGTATCTCAAAAGATCGAAACTAACCAAGCATCCAAACAGATGCCGATAGATAACTGATTGTAGTTTTTCACGGGCATCACGAAACTGCCCAAACAGACTAGATTTTCGTTGAGAACCTGCTGGTGCTGTGTTGCATTCTTTTGACAGTTCTTTTGGAATTAAAACGCTTTTTCAGTTTTCTCTCGAGGGAAAGTGTCAAGTGAAAGAGTGGGAAGAATCTTGATCAGACGTCAATGCGGAACTTCTCCGAACAAATTGAAAACTCTATTTTTGTCAATTTTCAATTTTTGTTTGTGGCTACATTACCGGTTCCAGCACATATCAACCATTCTTCAATCAGAAATCACTTGTCTTGTTATTACCTCCAGAACTGGAAGCATTATTCTCTATACCAGAGAAACTTATTTCTTCAACTCATGATTGATAAATTCAATAACTTGCAGCAACGATCATTGTTGAACCCATAATACCCGTTTTTCCTGAACATTTAGCTAGCTTCATTCGCTTTCAGATTATTATCTTCAATGGAGTAGTTGCCGTCCCAGCCAGCTAGGTTTGAGAATCATGAAATCGATAAAAAATTCATTGATAAATGCTCACATTCTATGCTCACTGCTGAATTTTCATTTCTCGTAACAAAGTTACTCGCAATTTGTAACAAAGTTACTCGCAATGATAACAAAAACAATTGAAGTTTTCACAGAAAAAAAATGTTAAAGGTGTACTGAACCAGCCTGACTCCATGGTCTGATACCACATCATTGAAACATAATTTTTTTTTTCTCAAAACACGATTTTTATAAATCAAACATTTGTTGTTTTTGATTAGAATATCAAAAGTTTATGTGTGGATCTTTTTGAGTTTCCATTACCGATGAACAAATTTGAAACTTTTTTTTTTCTTCAGCAAAAAAAGTTTTGCCTGATAATTTTTGAAGAGAAACGCTGGAACTATAGGGAGTTTGAAGTATAACTTTTGGAAACAAAAAAATAAAGCAAAGCTTATCACGAAGTTGCAGCTTCACATTGTTTTCAAATAGTTCACTACTATTTATGAACGATCGTTCAGCGCTTGAATAGCCTTTCAATCAAAGTTATTTTTCGCACTGGTCAGTATTGTCACTTATTAGTGAAACATCAAGCTGTTTCTGAAATGCAATTTCTGTAGTTCCTGTTTAGAGGACCAGGTCTTTTCGAAATTTGGTTTACCGGGTAACAGATCTGAACTGTTGATTGAGCGAATATGCTTATTGGTTTATACACTATAATACTTGCCAGCAGACAAAAAAAGATCAGCAATTCCAAGAATTTTGAAAATTATAACGAATGAGAAACAGTAAAATTTGACTTTTTTGGACAGAAAAACCTTCAAAAGGAGTTGATGTTTCTACAAGTTTCAGTGTTTCACATTGTTTTCAAAAACTGCAGATCCAACAAACTTTTGTTTGCAATTGACTTGTTTTGCAGAATTTTTTTTTGGTTTCTGTGCAACGTGCTACACTACATCACCAATTGCTCACGAAAACTATGGAAAATCTTCAGTAGACTCCTTGAAAAATATTTTTCTACTAATGTCACTTTTGGGGAATTCCAGACAAACTCAGGTGTCCTGTAGTCTGTCGGCCATCAGTTGATAGCTGAGAACAATGTGACGAAGAGATAATGTTTACAAATTTATTACAGTTTCGACAGGTAGATATACTTTCTAAAACTTCATTTTAATTCGTTTATGTAATAAACATCCAATTATTTTAGCTTCCAATTTATTAGCACCCGTTGTTCAACAAATTATAATTGTTTCAAGCAATTATTAAACTTGATCAGCATCTATATTTACAATATTATACCGGCAGATACTCGCAGCTAAAAACTCGGCCACATTTGTGCACATGGATCCGGATGGTTCAACATGCTCTGAAGTACTTTCGGAATCAATGAACAATTCATCGGAATCCTATCATAGACATGAAGCACTCTTCTGACAATTGCTTTGTGAAGGTCTTCAGAGAATTTCTGTGGAAGAGGAGTGTTCTGAATAACTGGAAGATTCCCATTCTCATCTGCTTCCTTGTGCCAGTCGGAGCCAAATATACGGTATTTTGTCCTACGGAGGTGTCTGGAAAATACAAAATGAATGATGAAACAACATCAAATCAAGGTATCGAGACCATAATCGAAATATTAAAGTTATGAAACAGAGAAACTTCAAAAAAGTTCTGTTTCATATATGTTAGTTAGAATGATTAAAATTTCAACTATTCAGTGGCTATACGCTGAGATTGAGTTGCCTGACCTCACGACAACTTTATGTGGTTCCAATTGCAATGTTCTTATGCCTGGATATTTAGCAACTGCAGAATGAATCGACATTATTCCAATCTGGAAAAGTTTACAGTTTCAGAATCAGCATCTAGTTTTACACAGTTTAATCCAAATTACTTGTTCCGAACCTAGGATGTCACATACCTTTTCCGGTCGAACCACAACTTTCTGTCCTTGCCATGACGGCCCGATTGTTTTATTATACTTTTTGAATATCATCTCCTTTTCCAAAGCCTCCAGATTCACAAACTTATGTGGATAGTCTTCATCTTTAATCACACTCAATAACTGCATCTGAACCTCTCCAATTGCTGGATCTTGAATCGATCGGAGTAGATCAATCATTCTCTGTCCATGAGTGGAGATCCTTTCATCTAAATCAATGAAGGCTGTCCATTTCGAGTGATATTTGCTGCGGAGGTGGCAGTCCTAAAGGAGGAAACACCATACTGATAGTAATGGTAGTAGTGCAATAAAAACATGATTTGGAAACAGTAATAATCTCTTCTTTGTCACAACGCAACCACAGCGCGTTCAACGGCACGGAGTCACCCAGGCTTAGCCGCGACGCGGTTTGCAACGCGGTCTCTCGTCTCGACAAACAATAACCCTCACCCCACCTGAATCTGCAAGAAATGCCATCCAATGAAGACTCTTTCATATTTATCTTGCATTTTCACAACTTCCATATCACCAGTCCTGAAACATTCCTACTTCAATTTAATTGTGGGTTTGAGTGGGTTTACCTAACATAATCAATTAATATCCTCTCATCATAACTGGAAATCTCTCCAACATAGAAATAAAAGTAACTAGCTCCTTCCAGTTTGTTATGCTCCATGAAGTCAACAATAGGGAGCCAACTAGATTGGTTTCCGTATAAAGGGGCTACACATACAGAGAGCTCGTGGATAGGTTCTGAAAAACGGGGTAGGAGAAAGTTTGATATGCAAAATGAAAAGGTTCTACTGTAGTTGAATGGACCCAAGCAGTTTTTCGAAATTGGATGGAGCCAAAAGAAGTGTCAAGAAATTAGGTGGACCCATGAGGGAGTCTAAAAAAAAATTGGATGGACCCAAAATATACATCAGTTAGAATAACATGTTGAGAATCTGCGCTTTTTTCAGAACATGTTTATATTTCTTTTCTCAAGAGTAATGCCTTATACTTCATTGAGTTTTGGAATAAAGGAAATACACAAAAACGGATCCTCAATGGGTCATTACCGTTCATTAGATTTTTGGTTCCACCCGATTTTTCGACCCCTCTGTTGGGTCCATCCAATTTCAAAAAATGGCTTGGGTTCATTCAACAACAGTAGAACCAATGGAAGTCGCATTGATCTGTCAGATAGTAAACTCAGTTAACACTGTTCTGAAACTGTCTTATTTTTTCTATATTTACCCGTTTCGAAAACTCTATACCTGGCCTATTAGTTCAATGAAAAATGATGTTTCTATCGTCATTTGAAATTGCTATTACCTTTATATGCCCTATAAACTAGCCTGACCGGTGTCGGTGCCTCTTTCTCCAGTTTCTTCGAAACGGACACAAATTCTGCGCCAACCCTTCTCGGACATTCTACAATAGACTCTGGAAACACTACTCCTAACCAGGCACTTCCAGGAATTTCCTTCCTTTCACAGTCATAGTATCTGCAGTACATTTCCTGTTTGACAAGGTGCTGGGAGATCAGGGTAATGGAAATTGAATTAGGGTAGACATAGGCAGCAAAGATTGAGGTTTCCGTGTTGTTTTGGATATTCTGAAATATTTTGTTCTAATAGAAAAGCATGCCTTAACACTAACTTCATAGGATAAATCCAACTTCATCCATAGCCATTTTGAAAGCAAATTCCAGTAGGAATGGCTTGTACTTTCTGTATTTTTTCTATTCCACGGTTGAATATAACATTTATTATTGGAACTGGTAGGAGGGTTCAGTGATATATTTGCTGAAAAAAGTGGTTCTGGATCTCATTTTGAAATTAGTACTCACAGAATCTCCAAAGGTTAATATAATAATTCGAAACTGCAAATACAATGAAAGTGAAGAATAATAATTTGAGAAGAATAAGCATGCTTTCTGACGGAAATAGCCGGATAAGTGAACATTTAAATGAACACACCTAGTCCGGTGGGAGGGTAACGACCCTAATGAAGATAGTGATCGGAAGACAAATGAAGCTTGGTTAGGAGAGAAGATGTTCGGAAGACGAAAATAGTTCCAGGATTGTTTCAGGTTGGGTTCAATGACTTTAGGTTTACAGGTTCCAATGTTACTGAAAATAAGAATCTCGGCTAGTGAAATGAAATGTCAAAATTCTTAGCCTTCTGGGTGCAACTAGTGATTTTCAATGACTAAAGAAAGGTTTTCTACAGTGTCAACATACCAAACAATTATAACTGACAATTATGCGACACATTTCTCTGTCGACAAACGCTGCGAAATGAAAAATATAATAATTTTTAATACTTTTGAAATACGATTTAATTGTCTGACCACCTTCGACTGAAAATGAAGATGATCTTCCGCTCAAAATTTTCAAAAAATCAAAGTTCGTAATAGATCAATGTTACAAGCATTCAATCAGAAAATACTATCCTAAAATTAAATTACTGAAACAATTATCTTATTACTTCCGGAACTGGAAATGTTCGGCAATCTTCGAAGAGTAGTCAATTCATCATTATTTTCTGTTCCGCGCATAGATTTCAAAAGCCGTGCAAATCTTTAGTAGACTTCTTGAAACAAGATTTTTCTTACTAAAGTCACTTTTGGGAGTTCCTAGACAGACTCAGGTGTTCTGTGGTCTGTCAGTCATAAGTTGATAGCTGAGAACACAGTCATAATAGTTTTCGCAGGAGTAGTGTTCACAAATTTATTATAGCTTCAACTTGTAGCTCTATTTTATAAACCTTCTTTTGAATCAGTTCACAGGGGAAGATTCAATCAATTTAGTTTTCAATTTATTAGCACCGGTCATTTAATAAACTATCATTGTTTCAATCAATTATTAACCTCGATCCACATCTGTATATACAAAACTTCACAAATTTCCAGTAGCTAAAAACTCGGCCACATTTCTTCACATGGATCTGGATGGTTCAGCATTTTTTGAAGTTCTTTCGGAATCAATGAACAATTCATCGGAATCCTATCATAGACATGAAGTACTCTTTTGACAATTGCCTTGTGAAGATTTTCAGAGAAGTTCTGTGAAAGAGGAGTGTTCTGAATGACTGGAAGATTCCCATTCTCATCTGCTTCCTTGTGCCAATCGGATCCAAAGATACGGTATTTTGTGCTGCGGAGGTGTCTGGAATTAGGAATGATGAAACTCTAGATCGACAAACCAATAAATCAATCAGAACCATATTCAAAACATGAAAGTTATGAAACCGAGAAACTCCAACAAATTCTGTTTCACATATGTTACTTTAAATTATTGGAATTTGATCCTTTCAATATGTGAAGATTTGACTTGACCAACCTCACAACAACTCTTTGTGGTTCCAATCGCATTGTTCTTATGCCTCGATATTTAGCAACTGCAGAGTGAATTGACATTATTCCAATCTGGAAAAATTCGCAGTTTCAGAATCAGCATCTAGCTTCACAGAGTTTTAATTGACTCGATACAAACAAAAACTACTAATACCAACCTTCTCCGGTCTAACCACAACTTTCTGTCCTTGCCATGACGGTCCAATCGTTCTATTATACTTTTTGAATATCATCTCCTTCTCCAAAGTTTTCAGATTCACAAATTTCTCCGGGTAGTCTTCATCTTTAATAACACTCAATAACTGCATCTGAACTTCTCCAATTGCTGGATCTTGAATCGATCGGAGTAGATCAATCATTCTCTGTCCATGAGTGGAGATCCTCTCATCTAAATCTATGAAGGCTGTCCATTTCGAGTGGTATTTGCTACGAAGGTGGCAGTCCTGAAAAAGGTAACATCGTATTGATATTAATGGTAAAAGTAAAACAAAAACGTGATTTGGAAACAGTAATAAAGAATAGACATGGGGGACGTCCAACGACACCGCTACCTAGACTCTGTGTTTTCAGACGCGACGCGGTTCGCGGAGCGGTCTCCCGTCTCGTCTCGTCAAACAATAATTCTCGTCCTTACCTGAATCTGCAAAAAGTGCCATCCAATGAACACTCTTTCATATTTATCTTGCATTTTCACCACTTCCATATCACCAGTTCTGAAACATTCCTACTCCAATACTTGCACCGTTCTAGTACGTTTACCTAACATAATCAATTAACATCCTCTCATCATAACTGGAAATCTCTCCAACATAGAAATAAAAGTAACTAGCTCCTTCCAGTTTGTTATGATCCATGAAGTCGACAATAGGGAGCCAACTAGACTGATTTCCATATAAAGGGGCTACACATTAGTGTATCGTCTCGTGAGACGTTTCTCATTCTCATTCGAGATTCTCGCCGAGAACCAAATATTCTCGTCTCGTCCCGTCTCGTCTCGTCCCGTCTCATTCTCGTCTCGTCTCATTCTCGTCCCGTCTCGTCTCGTCTCAGTCTCGTCTCGTCTCGTCTCGGCAGAGTCTCGAAAGTCTCGATTCTCGAAAAAGTCTCGAGATGTCTCGTCTCAATTTGTCTCGAAAAATTTTTTCACCTAGTTTTTACAAAACATTTGAAAATTGAAGTTTCCAGGTCGAAAACCTTTACAAACTTTCCGTACAGATGAGTGTGGCTGTGATAAACCTTAATATATTGTTGAAATTGATGAATTAATGTGTTTTCTTCCGCACTTCTTGAGATTCTAAAGGAAAATTCAAATTAAACCTTCACGCCAATTTGGTTATCAAAATGAGACATTTTCACCACCAGATCTTTTTGTATCAAATGCAAGTAACTAAATCATTTCAAAAACATGTTTCATATCTCTCTTTTTGTCGTTGGTGGCGAGAATGTCTCATTTTGATAACCGAATTGGTTAGGTGAAGGTTCAACCTGAAGTTTACATTAAAATCTCAAAAACTGCGGAAGAAAACACATTAATCCATCGATTTCAACAATAGATTTGTTTATCACAGCCACACTCATCTGTACGAAAGTTTGGAAAGGTTTTCGACCTGGGAACTTCAATTTTTAAATTTTTTTTGGAAACTAAATGAAAAAAATTTTCGGGACAAATTGAGACGAGACATCCTGAGACTTTTTCGAGAATCGAGACTTTCGAGACAGAGCCGAGACGAGACGAGACGAGACTGAGACGAGACGAGACGGGACGAGAATGAGACGAGACGAGAATGAGATTTTTCGAGACGAGACGGGACGAGACGAGACGGAAAGTGAGACTTCGAGAATTTTCCGATTGTTCTCATGAGACAATACACTACTACACATACAGAGAGCTCATGGATAGGTTCTGGAAAAGAGGATAGGAAAAAAATGTTTGAATTGCAAAGATTTCAATATTTGCCAGTTTCAAAAACCCTATACCTGGCTCTTTTCAGTTCGGTGACTAATTGTTTAACGACCCTCTTTCTACGACCCTCTTCGGGACTTGCTCTTACCTTTATAAGCCCTATAAATCAGTCTAACTGGTGTCGGTGCCTCTTCCTCCAGTGTCTTCGAAACGGACACAAATTCTGCACCGACCCTTCTGGAACATTCTACAATAGACTCTGGAAAACTACCCCCAACCAGGCACTTCCAGGGATTTCCTTCCTTTCACAGTCATAGTATCTGCAGTACATTTGCTGTTTGACAAGGTGCTGGGAGATTAGAGAAATGGAAATTGAATTTGGGTAGACATAGGCAGCCAAGATTGAAGTTTTCGTGTCGTTTTGGATATTCTGAAAATTCATACTCTAATAGAAAAGGATGCCTTTTCACCTACTTCATAGGATAGATCCAACTTCATCCATAACCATTTTGAAAGCAAATTCCAGTAGGAATGGCTCGTAGTTTCTGTATTTTTCCGATTCCACTGTGGGATGAAGCATTTATTATTTGAACTTTTGGAAGGGTCCAGTGATACATTCGCTAAAAAAAAGTAAATGTATTCACTACCTAAATTAGTACTCACAAAATCTCCAAAGGTTAATATAATAATTCGAAACTGCAAAAACAATGAAAGTGAAGAACAATAATTTGAGAAGAATAAGCATGCTGTCTGAAGAAAATAGCCGGATAAGTGAACATTTAAATGAACACACCTAGTCCGGTGGGAGGGTAACGACCCTAATGAAGATAGGGATCGGAAGACAAATGAAGCTTGGTGGTTGTTCGGAAAATCGAGGATTGTATCAGGTTCCAATGTTACTAGAAATAAGAAATGCGGCAAACGAAATTAAATGTCAGAGGTTTTGAGATAGCGTCGAGTATTTTCAGATTTGAAATTTATAAGATTACTGTTTCAGTTGTTCGAAATATGAATAAAATTTTGAAGTTGTTTCAATCGAAATCGAATTGAAATATCGGAACTCACGAAATTCTTCTTCTGTGTGTTACTAATGATTCTCAATGATTACAGAAAAGTTTTCTGCTGTTTCAACACCCCAACATATATACCTGACCACATTGTGGCACCCTTTTGACTCGAATATCTACCCAAGCTGAATACCCACCGAGATCATTCTTATTCTTGAAAAAAATGTTCTTGTGATCTTATGATCTTTTCATTCATTACGACTGGAAATTAGCTTCTTTTTCACGTTAAGGGATACAGCCATTAGAATCGTATCTCATAAGATCGAAACAAACCAAACATCCAAACAGATGACGATAGATAACTAAATGTAGTTCTTTAGGGGAATCACGCAACTGCACAAACAGACTAGATTCTTGTGGAGGACTTGATGTGCTGTTTTGCAGTCTTCCGACAGTTTTTTTGGAACTGAAACACGCTTCAGTTTTCTTACACATTTCAGGGTTTCATGTGAAAGAAAGGGAAAAATTTTGACCAGACGTCAACGCGGTAATTCTCCGAACAATTGAAAAACTCTTTTTTTTTGTGAATTTTCATTTTTTGTTTGTGGCTACGTTAATACCCAATTTTCCCGAACATTTTTCTAGCTTCATTCGCCTTCGGATTATTATCTTTATTTGGGTCGTTGCCCTCCCAGCCGGCTAAGTCTGGAAAATATGAAGTCGATCAAGAATTCATTAACGATTGCTCATATTTTATACTCACTACTGGATTCCTATTTTTCGACATTCGTCACTCCGTATATGTTTTCACCATTGTTTAGTTTTTACCGGTTGATATATTGGTATGGTTCAGGGTTCCGGTATTCGTACAATCAATGTTTTTCACGGAGCCATTGATTGGTGAGTAAGAATCTTGCTAAAAGAAGAATGCGCTGAAAAATAGTTGAAACTCAAAAAATATAAGTGCAACAGCGAAAATATTAGAAAGCGAACCATTCTAATGCGGATTTCAAAAAAAAAGTATTCTGTTTCATAGCAATGATGTAGAAGTTAGAAAAAAATTATGTAGAAACTTCATGGAAGATTGTTTGGAAAGTCACAATCAACCCTTTCCCATCACTTTATGAACCCCAGGTTCAGTTCTGTAACGTAGTTTTGATATGAGATCAGACCTTTTTAAAGGTTTTTTTAAAAATAGATTTTTTGAAGAACCATCCGAACTGCGACTTCAATGAGCGTAATAGGTTATTTAGGCTAAAATTTTTAGCTCCGAATAAACCACTATCCATCAAGTAGATTATATTCTCATCTATTCATCTTTCTCTTGTTACTGAAACTGAATTTATTAGCAAAAACGTTACTCGCAGATAACAAAATTACTTGAAATTTTCTCAAAAAAACGGAACGAGAACAACTGAATCGGCCTTTCTAAATGTTCAAATACCACATCATTGAAACATCATTTTTTTCGAAACGTGTTCTTCAAAAATTAGGTCCTTGTTGCTCCTGTTTAGAGAACCGATTTTTGAGCTGTGGCTTCTTTGAATTCTGTCTACTGGGATACTTGGTGATCGACCAGACATTAACTCTAATTGATTAATCTTTATTTTATCACATCATTAAAACATCGACTTTTTTCCAAAATATGGTTTTCTAAAAGGCAACCTTGCTGTTTCTGTTTAGAAGACCAAACTTTGAGCTGTAGTTTACTATGAAATTTATCTACCGGGAAGCAGGTCTAAACCTTTGTTCAAGCAAAGGACACTTTGACAAAAAGTTTTGCAGTGTTAATGTTCACAAATTCAATACAGTTTCGAAATGTAGATATATTTTCTAGACCTCCATTTGAATTTTATCAGTTGTAAACATTTACCAATGTTAACTTCCAATTTATTAGCACCGGTTCTTCAATAAATTATTATTGTTTCAATCAATTATTATTTTAATTAACTTCCATATTACAATATTCTTTTGGGAAACTTTCAGCAGCTAAAAACTCGGCCACATTTCTTCACATGGATCCGGATGGTTCAACGTTTTCTGAAGTTCTATTGGAATCAATGAACAATTCACTGCTATTCTATCATAGACATGAAGTACTCTTTTGACAATTGCTTTGTGAAGGTTTTCAGAGAATTTCTGTGGAAGAGGAGTGTTCTGAATAACTGGGAGATTCCCATTCTCATCTGTTTTCTTGTGCCAATCGGATCCAAAGATACGATATTTTGTGCTGCGGAGGTGTCTGGAAAATACAAAAGGAATGACAAGAGTAACAACATCAAATCAAGGAATCAAAATCAAAATCGGAATATTGAAGTTATGAAACAGTAAAATTTCGAAAAAAAAAATCCGTTTCTAATTTCTCCCTTAAATGTAAATTATGTCCCCGCAAAAACGTCAAATTTTGCTCATTTTTCAACTTTGCGTGTGTCGTGTGTGCCGCGTATTTTAGTGAGCACTCTGAAACTGTTTGGGCACATGTGAAACCGTATTGGCTATGTGGGGAGTTTTTCGGCGCTTTGATCCGATCATTTTGAGCGGACTTATAGCGAGAAAAGTGAAATGTCCCAAAATGTCCCAAAAAATCGGCCTGAAATTCGGAAATTTATTTTTGTTTTTGAATGGTGTTGACCCAGTTTTGGAAGGATTTGTCTAAAACTTTTGGGCTATATGTGACTCAATGAGCTCTATCGAATGAGCCATAACCCGTGTCAATCGGACCACTCTGGCACTTGTTAGCCATAAAAATGTGCTCTAATTTTGGTTACAGGACCACAGTTTCCGGCCTATAACTGGGCTCAGGAACCGAATTCGAACTTCAAAAACATATGTGGTTGTAGCCCTGATGGTACTCTATGAGAAGGAAAAAGAATTAGGAAAGCTTTAGTTCAAACATTTTCCAGGTCATGGAGAAAACTGGAATTTAGTGAAAAACTGGACAAAAAATAAAACTAAAATCGTTCATAGGTTACCATTTGTAACCGGACAACTTGGGTTCGATTGGAATTTTCACGCTGGTTTCAGAAATGATAATCGTTCATTCGATTTCTGGAATATCTGGGTTTACGCCTGAAGAACCATTTTAGAAATGAGAAAAATTATATAATTAAATGAAGACGTGGTGGCCTTTCTGACTTTCTATAGCACCGCAGGTCCCCAACGCATTCTAGTCACATTTGTTACTTTGAATAATTGAGATTTGACATATTCAGTACGTATGCGTTTGGATTGATTTAACTAACCTCACGACAACTTTCAGCGGTTCTAATTGCAATGTTCTTATGATTGGATATTTAGCAACTGCAGAATGAATCGACATTATTCCAATCTGGGAAACTTTACGGTTTCAGAAACTGCATCTAGCTTCACACACATTATCTGACTCGATTACAATCCTAAATGTAAATGCTGCCTACCTTTTCCGGTCTAACCACAACTTTCTGTCCTTGCCACGACGGTCCAATTGTTCTATTATACTTTTTGAATATCATCTCCTTCTCCAAAGTTTCCAAATTCACAAACTTCTTTGGATAGTCTTCATCTTTAATCACACTCAATAACTGCATCTGAACCTCTCCAATTGCTGGATCTTGAATTGGTCAGAGTAGATCAATCATTCTCTGTCCATGAGTGGAGATTCGCTCATCTAAATCGACTCTCACCCTTACCTGAATCTGCAAAAAATGCCATCCAATGAAAACTCGTTCATATTTATCTTGCATTTTCACCACTTCCATATCACTAGTCCTTAAAAACTTTCACTTCAATTAATGAGCTGCTCGAGTAGATTGTTTTTCATATAGAAAGGGCTACACATACAGAGAGCTCGTGGATTGGTTCTGGAAAATGTGATAGAAACAAGTTCTAAGCTGTGAATGTAGGTTGCGAAATTGCTCTGCCAGTTTAGCTGAGAACAGTTGAATTCAAGTAGAAAGATTCATTTTCAGATATCACTGTCTTGAAACTGTTTTTACTTCTGTTTCAAAACATTATACCTGTATCATTAGTTTAGTTATTAACTCTAACCAAGAGAACCCTATTGCAAACTACATGTTGAGACTAATTCTCAGAAGCAAACTGATATATCAAGATTCATTTTCAGCGAAACTGTATTTATCCCTGTTTCACAAACAACTCGTACTAGCTTTCATTGTTCGGGGATCAATTAATTTACAATAATTACTGAAAGTTGTTCTTACCTTTATAAGCCCTATAAACCAGCCTAACCGGAGTTGGTGCCTCTTCCTCCAGTGTCTTCGAAATTGACACAAATTCTGCTCCAACTGTTCTGGGACATTCTACTACAGACTCTGGAAACACTACCTCCAACCAGGCACTTCCAGGGATTTCCTTCCTTTCACAGTCATAGTATCTGCAGTACATTTCCTGTTTGACAAGGTTCTGGGAGATCAGAGAAATGGAAATTGAATTTGGGTAGACATAGGCAGCAAAGATTGAGGTTTCCGTGTCGTTTTGAATATTCTGAAATGTTTCCCTCCAATATAAAAGCATGTCTTCTCACCTACCTCATAGGATAGATCCAACTGCATCCATAACCATTTGGAGAGCAAATTCCAGTAGGAATGGCTTGTACTTTCCGTTTTGTTTCCTATTCCACGGTTGTATATAACATTTATTATTGATACTTGTTAAGAGGCATTCTGGCTAATTCGTGAGGAAGGCCTCACATCCCGTTGGCACAATATCCTCAAGTTGGTTTTTTCCGGCTGATATTTTATATATGTATACCCTTAGGTCAACTAAGTACAAAAAACATATTATTTCCAAAAAACAAAATGCAAAAAATGAAACCTATTAGCAAGATGGTTATCCCATAAAAATATCAGGTCAGGTTTCCTAGTGGCGCTATGCCGAAAAATGGCGATGTTTGCTGAAAAATCATGAAATTCAACGTACCCCCCTCCATGGTCCCAAAAGTCAAAATCACAGATTTGTCTAATTTTTTGCATACATGTAGTACTATCAAAATTCAATCATTTCACGAAGTTTCAGCCTCTCTCGACTTGTATTTCTCACGTTATAACCGTCCAGGTAAGCTTTTCATATCTTTTCGCCTGACCGACTTGAACCTCCCATTTTGGAAAATTTTCCAACTAGAGATATGGTTTTTTTTTTGTTTAGAAATCGATGACATATAACAAAAATGAAACCGGAACACGATTTGACTAAGTTTCAAATTGACTTATCATATTTGCAATGATATATCCAAAATCATGTGGTTGAAAGGATGAGGAAAATGAAATTTCGTCACTTTCTTCTTGAAATATTGGAGAGGTGTGTCCTTAAACAGTTTCTAGATGTTTTCCTTTGAATATAAACATATTTTGAAACAAAAAAACCATATCTCTAGTTGGAAAATTTTCCAAAATGGGAGGTTCAAGTCGGTCAGGCGAAAAGATATGAAAAGCTTACCTGGACGGTTATAACGTGAGAAATACAAGTCGAGAGAGGCTGAAACTTCGTGAAATGATTGAATTTTGATAGTACTACATGTATGCAAAAAATTAGACAAATCTGTGATTTTGACTTTTGGGACCAGGGAGGGGGGTACGTTGAATTTCATGATTTTTCAGCAAACATCGCCATTTTTCGGCATAGCGCCACTAGGAAACCTGACCTGATATTTTTATGGGATAACCATCTTGTTAATAGGTTTCATTTTTTGCATTTTGTTTTTTGGAAATAATGCAAAAATTTTTCAGGACGGTCATCCCAACATCAGAAATCGAGTTTTTGAGTGAAAAATCGAATTTTTTCCCATGAAGGAGCAGAGCTGGAATTTTGCTCTCAACACAAAAATTGCTCAAAATCATACCAGTAATTGATTTCCGAAAAGTTCTAGCCGATATCTTTTTCAGGAAAAATTTTTATTTTTTTACTGTTTCATGCTCTCCTACAGTAGGAAAGGGGCGGAGCCTAATCTTAATATGTTTTTTGTACTTAGTTGACCTAAGGGTATACATATATAAAATATCAGCCGGAAAAAACCAACTTGAGGATATTGTGCCAACTCATTCTCACGAATTAGCCAGAATGTCTCTTAAAGGTTCCAGTGATATATTTGCTGAAAAAAGTGTTAATTCATTTAAAAAGTGTTTAATTTATTGTAAGATGACATTAGTACTCACAAAATCTCCAAAGGTTAATATAATAGTTTGAAACTGCAAAAACAATGAAAGTGAAGAATAATGATTTGAAAAGAATAAGCATGCTTCCTGACGAAAATAGCCGGATAAATGAACATTTAAATGAACACACCTAGTCCGGTGGGAGGGTAATGACCCTAATGAAGATAGTGATCTGAAGACAAATGAAGCTTGGTGGATATTCGGAAAGACGATGATTTTTATTATATTGTTTCAGGGTAAGTTCAATGATTTCAAGTTTACTGGCTCCAATGTTATCAAAAGTGTGAAACACGGTTAATAGATGCTCTTGGGAAAAGCATCAAATACTTTCCGTTGTGGACGAGATTACTGCATTTTGATTTTCGCTCAGGCCGGATTCCCTATGTTAGTATTGGCGATTCCTTACTCCTTTCTAGGAGTCTCTATGGCTTTCAATAAGTTTTCTCAAGTAATAACTAACTTGGCATTTATTAGTTTCGGACTTTATGGGTTGGTAGAAAATGCATGTATTATTCACGGCGGGGCAAAAGCAACTTTGGCCGAAGAATTTATTGCATTTGATACGCAGTTTAAGGGGTTGCGTACTTCTGCGTACTTTCCGACCTACAGTAGTCCACGCGGATGAAAACAAGAGATTTTGACTTTGAGATATAATTCTTTGAAAACATGTGAACTGAAATATCGTTGTCTTAACAATGAACCGAATTTTCTTTGCTAAAATTTTAATAAATCGAATCGATTTTTTTCCAGTTTGCTATTTTCAATAGAAAATTGTGTTTTCGAGTTAAAAAACAGCAGAAAAGCAAGCTTTACTGATTCGGAAAAAATAAAATTGAATTTCGCGCCGGCACTTCCCTGCGGACTGGAAATTTCGCTGCGCCGGCCGCACGTTGCTTTTGCCCCGCCGTGTATTGCTTTTCATCACTCGTATCGGCTGTATATTCAGAAGTTATTTGTGAAGTCAATGACGAGTTTGAGTTTGAGAAATTGATACTTGGATCGAACCAAAATTCAAAAATTTTCAATTGTTTGAAGTCATACATAAATGCAGTATGCACAAAAAACACTTATTCGGAATTTGTTTTCAGTTTCCAAAATGTAGTAAAAAATATAGTTTTTTTTAAATTTTAATTTCAACATGTTTTGACATGTTTTGTGTTGAAAAAAAATGTGGAGTAACAGAAAAAATTCGGAAAAACTTAAAAAAAAAACACAAGTGTCCTTTGGTCGGTCAGCTATCAGTTGATAGCTGACAACTCTATGACGAGACATTTTACAGAGGTAGCGTTTATGAATTTATTGCAGTTTCAACTTGTAATTATATTTTCTAAACCTTCATTCGAATCTGTTCAAATGTAAACATCCAACATTCAAATTTATTAGCACCGGTTCTTCAAAAAACTATTATTGTTTCGAACAATTATTAATCTCAATCGACATCTATATATACAATATTCTTTCGACAAATTTTTGCATCTAAAAACTCGGCCACATTTCTTCACATGGATCCGGATGGTTCAGCATTTTCTGAAGTTCTTTTGGAATCAATGAACAATTCATCGGAATCCTATCATAGACATGAAGTACTCTTTTGACAATTGCTTTGTGAAGGGGTTCAGAGAATTTCTGTGGAAGAGGAGTGTTCTGAATAACTGGAAGATTCCCATTCTCATCCTTGTGCCAATCGGATCTATAGATACGGTATTTCGTGCTGCGGAGGTGTCTGGAAAATACCAGAGGAATGATGAAATTGGCCGTCTACAGGTCAACAAATCACGGGATCAGAACCATAATCGAAATATTGAAGTTGTAAAACAGAGAAACTTCAAAAAAAATTTGTTTCATATATGTCACTTCACATTATTGAAATTTTAGCTATTCAGTCTGAGAAAACTTAATTTGACTAACCTCACAACAACTTTCTGTGGTTCCAATTGCAATGTTCTTATGCCTGGATATTTAGCAACTGCAGAATGAATCGACATTATTCCAATCTGGAAAAATTCAAAGTTTCAGAATCAGCATCTAGCTTTACACACTTTTATCTGACTCGATTTCAATGCAAACAATTGAGGCTACCTACCTTCTCCGGTCTAACCACAACTTTCTGTCCTTGCCATGACGGTCCAATCGTTTTATTATATTTTTTGAATATCATCTCCTTCTCCAAAGTTTCCAAATTCACAAACTTCTCTGGATAATCTTCATCCTTGATCACACTCAATAACTGCATCTGAACCTCTCCAATTGCTGGACCTTGAATCGATCGGAGGAGATCAATCATTCTCTGTCCATGAGTGGAAATCCTTTCATCTAAATCAATAAATGCCGTCCATTTGGAATGGTATTTGCTGCGGAGGTGGCAGTCCTGAACTTGAAAGAACAGTAGTGATACTAATAATAATGGTAGTAGTACAACAAAAACATGATTTTGAAACAGTAATAATCCCTCCCTTGTCACAACGCAACCGCAACGCGCTCAATAGCGTTGAGTCACCTAGGCTCAATGCCGTCAGACGCGACGCGGTCTGCAACGCGGTCTCTCGTCTTGACAAAGAACAACTCTCACCCTTACCTGAATCTGCCAAAAGTGCCATCCAATGAAGACCCGCTCATATTTACCTTGCATTTTCACCACTTCCATATCACCAGTCCTGAAACAATCTTACTTCAATACATGCACTGGTCGACCTTAGTTTACCTAGCATAATCAATTAACAACATCTCATCATAACTGGAAATCTCTCCAACATAGAAATAAAAGTAACTAGCTCCTTCCAGTTTGGTATGCTCCATGAAGTCCACAATAGGAAGCCAACTAGATTGATTTCCATATAATGGGGGTACACAAACAGAGAACTCGTGGATGGGTTCTGAAAAATTGGATAGAAAAAATTCAAATTGCATATTGGAATAAGAATGCAAGAATCGCTTCAACAGAAAAGAATTCAGTTAGCACTGTTCTGAAACCGTGTTGATTTTTCTGTATTTGACCGTTTATTGTTTTCTATTACTCTTATACCTTCACCGATTTTTTGGTTAACAAGTTTTTTTTTGAATTTTTGTCATTTCTGTTTCACAAACAACTCATACTAGCATTCATAGTTCAGTGACTAATGGTGTCTCTATTGTCCCTGTAAGCTTCTCTCACCTTTGAATGCCCTATAAACCAGCCTGACCGGAGTTGGTGCTTCTTCCTCCAGAGTCTTCGAAACAGACACAAATTCTGCTCCAACCCTTCTTGGGCATTCCACAACAGACTCTGGAAACACTACTCCTAACCAGGCACTTCCAGGGATTTCCTTCCTTTCACAGTCATAATATCTGCAGTACATTTCCTGTTTTACAAGGTGCTGGGAGATCAGGGAAATGGAAATTGAATTTGGGTAGACATAGGCAGCAAAGATTGAGGGTTCCGTGTTGTTTTGGATGTTCTAAATATCTTATTCTAATAGAAAGGCATGTCTTCTCACCTACTTCATAGGATAAATCCAACTTCATCCATAACCATTTTGAAAGCAAATTCCAGTAGGAATGGCTTGTAGACTCTGTGTTTTTTCGATTCCATGGTTGAATGTAGCATTTATTATCAAAACTTTTGGGAGGATCCAGTGATGTATTCGCTGAATAAAAGTACTTCCGCATTGCATTGCAAAATTGGCACTCACAAAATCTCCAAAGGTTAATATAATAATTCGAAACTGCAAAAACAATGAAAGTGAAGAATAATAATTTGAGAAGAATAAGCATGCTTCCTGACGAAAATAGCCGGATAAATGAACATTTAAATGAACACACCTAGTCCGGTGGGAGGGTAATGACCCTAATGAAGATAGTAATCGGAAGACAAATGAAGCTTGGTTAGGCAAGAAGATGTTGGGAGAGAAAAGGATTGCTTCAGAATTTTTTCAGAATGGGTTCAATAACTTCAGGCCTACAGTTTTCAATTTTTACTGAAAATAGGGTTTTTTGCTGTTTCAACACCCCAACAATATTACTTGACAACGTTGTGGCACGTTCCTCCGTTAGAAACAGTTTGAAAAAAGGGAAATCACTAACAATGTGCCACACTGCCATGAAAATCTACTATTAACATTCCGATAGAAACTTCGAAGGGTCGAAGGTCACGTTTTCTCGGATTTTTCACTGAAATTTTTGGCAGGTCACAACTCGAACCACGTGAAAAGGTGGCCATTTTTTATTTCATAATTCCATAGATCATGATCTTATCTATGCATTCCGACATTTTTCAGAATGCCCTTAAGTCGGTCAGTCACGCATATCCCTTGTAAGAATCATTCTTATGCTTGAAAAAATGTTCTTATGATCTCATGATCATTCATATAGGCTAGCTGGAATCTAGCTTCCTCTTCACTTTAACCAATAAAATCGAGTCTCAAAAGATCAAAACTAACCAAGCATCCAAACAGATGACGATAGATATCTGTATGAAGTTTTTCACGGGCATCACGAAATTGCACGGACAAACTAGGTTTCTTCGAGACATTTGAAAAACTCTGAACGTCAGAAAATGGAAACGGAATACTTATAAAAATTGATTTAATGTTTCAAATAGTATGTTTGATTTGGAAGGGACAAAATGAATTGTTAAAAAAGCGAAAGTTGACCAAATTAAACTATTCTAATGATCAAGACCAAGGGAACTAAACATTTAGCTTCCTATCGTCTTCCGTAATCTTTCCGGATGCTTGGTTAGCTTTGTCTTTGAGATACGATCTAATTGTCTGACCTCCTTCAACTGAAAATAAAGATGAACTTCCGCTCAAAATTGGTTAAAAATCTTAAGCGAGTGCTGCAAGTTTTTGGTCAAAACACTTGTCAAAAATCAAATTACTGAAACAGTTATCTTATTACTTCCAAAACTGGAAATATTACTTTGAAGAAAATTCGATTCATCGTTATTTTTTGTTGCGCCCATTGATTCCAAAAACAGGGCAAACTTTCAGTAGACTTCTTGAAACAAATATTTTTTTGCTGAAGTCACTTATCAAAAATTTCTAGTCGTACTCATGAGTATTTGAAAACTTATTGCAGTTTCAACTTGTAGATTTAATTTCTAAACCTTTTTTTGAATCAGTTTAAGGTAAACACGGATTGAATTCAGCTTCCAATTTATTAGCACCGGTCGTTTAATAAATTATCATCGTTTCAATCAATTATTAACCTCGATCCACATCTGTATATACAATACTTCACAAATTTTCAGTAGCTAAAAACTCGGCCACATTTTTTCACATGGATCTGGATGGTTCAGCATTTTTTGAAGTTCTTGCGGAATCAGGGAACAATTCATTGGGATTCTATCATAGACATGAAGTACTCTTCTGACAATTGCTTTGTGAAGGTTTTCAGAGAATTTTTGTGGAAGAGGAGTGTTCTGAACAACTGGAAGATTCCCATTCTCATCTGCTTCCTTGTGCCAATCGGATCCAAAAATACGGTACTTTGTGCTGCGGAGGTGTCTGGAAAATACAAAAGGAATGATGGAACTGAACGCCTTGAAAGCATCTAATCAAGGGATCAGAACCATAAACAGAATATTAAAAATGTGAAACAGAGAAACTTTTTAAAAGTTGTGTTTTATATATGTTAGTTAGAATGATTGAAATTTCAACTATTCCTGAACGCGGAGATTGAGTTGCCTAACCTCACAACAGCCCTCTGTGGTTCCAATCGCAATGTTCTGATGCCTGGATATTTAGCAACTGCAGAATGAATCGACATTATTCCAATCTGAAAAATTCACACTTTCAGAATCAGCACATAGTTTTACACACTTTGATCCAAATTAGTTGTCCGACTCTGAACAAAGGACACTACATACCTTTTCCGGTCTAACGACAACTTTCTGTCCTTGCCATGACGGTCCGATTGTTTATTATACTTTTTGAATATCATCTCCTTCTCCAAAGTTTTCGAATTCACAAACTTCTCCGGATAGTCTTCGTCTTTAATCACACTCAACAACTGCATCTGAACCTCTCCGATTGCTGGATCTTGAATCGATCGAAGTAGATCAATCATTCTCTGTCCATGAGTGGAGATCCTCTCATCTAAATCGATAAAGGCTGTCCATTTCGAATGATATTTGCTGCGGAGGTGGCAGTCCTGAAATATGAGGGAACCATCAGTTCACAGTATTGGTTGTAGTGTTAACTGGAACCAAAAACATGATTTGGAAACAGTAATAATCCCTTTTTGGTCACAACGCAACCGCAACGCGCCTAACGTCATTGGGTCACATAGACTCAATATTGTCAGACGCGACGCGGTCTGCAACGCGGTCTCTCGTCTCGACCAACAATAACCCTTATCCTTACCTGAATCTGCAAAAAGTGCCATCCAATGAAGACTCGTTCATATTTATCTTGCATTTTCACCACTTCCATATCACCTGTTCTGAAACAATCTTACTTCAATCTGCGGCCTGGTTTGTGTGGATTTACCTAACATAATCAATTAACATCCTCTCATCATAACTGGAAATCTCTCCAACATAGAAATAAAAGTAACTAGCTCCTTCTAGTTTGTTATGCTCCATGAAGTCCACAATAGGGAGCCAACTAGATTGATTTCCATATAAAGGGGCTACACATACAGAGAGTTCGTGAATGGGTTCTGGAAAATGGAATAGAGAAAGTTTGAATTGCAAAGAAATAAACTCAGGAATCGTTCTGACAGAAAATAATTTCAGTTAAAGGTGGTAGAACATGAAGAAAATAATTTTTCTGAAATTACAAAAGTAAATACCTCTGGTGGGTTCGAACTCAGGGACAGACGGGCGCATCACCAAACGCGCTTCCTGCTGCGCTATGCGGCCGGAAAGACGCCGCAACAAGGTTTGCCTATAGCTGCCGGGGGAGAAAAAAAGTCCCCGAAAAGTCTCCGTAGACTTTCATGTTCCACCACCTTTAAGCCTGTTTTGAAACTGTGTTGATTTTTCTATATTCGACCGTTTCTTGTTTTCTATTAGTTTTATACCTAGACAAAGGCTGTCAAACAGCCGGCCGCTGCCGGCCGCACAGGGCCGAGGGGAGGAGATGTGCAAAAAGCCACGGCCACGGCTTTTTGCACTTTTCCCCTTCCTTCATTTCAACAGGAAATTCGCGTTGTTAACACTTCAAAACGCATAAAGCAGAGAGAGGGAGATGTGCAAAAAGCCGCGGCCGGTCAAGGCCGAGGGCCGGCCGGCCGCGGCCTCGGCCAGCCGCACGTTTTGACAGCCTTGACTAGCAATTCTCGCCTTCGGCTCGAATTGCTAGACGCGGCTGCGCCGCCCGATACGCGGCTTCGCCGCTTAAGAAACACGGCTGCGCCGTGTTTTCAGCCGTTATGTGAAATGAGCGCTCGACTGATTGCGAAGTTGTTGATTTCTACTCAAATTTACTCAAATTTACCACACTCTATTTATATTCCTATTTGAAACCATCAATAGAAAAAGTCATTAACACATGATTTCGAATCAAAATGAACACAAATATGTTTCCGAAAAAAAACAAAAATGATAACACTGCAGGGGTTTGAACCCCGACCGGGTATTTCATAGCCATCTTCACTGCCGACTGCGCCAATCGGCCACACGTGGGAGACAACTCATGCTGCCCTCAAGTAGATGAACACTGTCGACACCGTGAGTGGTGTGCAACGGACCTGCGGTTGCGGAGTGTTACACTTGTGCGGATGGGTTCGATCGAGAAATAAAACTAACTTCGCCAATACTCATCCTATCAAAATTTTGTCTCGGCCATCCATTAGATATCGGTTTGAAATGATGTTTAGTCAAAAAAACAGAACAGTTTTAGTTGAAAAATCCGATTTTTTACGATCTCAAACCAATTCCTCAGTACAAAATTATCGTTTTTTGAGTTTTTCGCGAATTTTTTCAACTGAGACCCCACATGAAATTTATACCAGTCGATAGAGAATTTTCTCCTCTACAAAAAAGTGTTGTATGTTCCATAGAATTTTCGAAAAAACCGACCTAAAAACTTCAAAAAATGAAGTGGAGAAAAAGAGGGGAGAGACGGATTTTTTGTCTTTTTTTCTCTTTATTTCGAAAATTCAGAAAGAAGGGTGATATATAGAGCCGCGCTCGTAACCCCTTCTTCTTCAGGAGCAAAAAATACCCCCAGAAACGAAAATTTAGACCAATCCGACTTTCCCAACCCGAGATTTGAGAAGAAAAGTGAAAAAAATACCCAAAAAATGACAATTTTTGGTGATTTACTCTTTTATCGTTTTCAAAGCTCAAACTCAATATTTTTAGATGGGGTTTTGACTACGATTCAGAGAATCTAATGCTTAATCTGAGTTTCAAAGGAGAAGTGAAAATCTCATAAACTGACCGAGTTAGGTGCGATAAACACCGAAACCCTCAGTACTAACGCGCGCTTCGAAAAGAACACTTTTTGTTCTGGAGCTTATAAATGGGCTCCCAGAGCTCCAATCGCAGCCCCTTTTGGTCGCCACCGGCGGCCCCACTTTTCCAATAGGCCCAAAAAAATTCAGAACGAAAGCTCCATTCCGAGCCGAGTTATGAATGCAGTTCTGAGCGTGACGCGTTTGTCGGACAATTTTGTTCAACAAGCCCCGCCCCCCGAAAATCGAAAATTGAGAATCTTCGCATTTATAGGAGTAGGCAGACTAGCAATTCTCGCCTTCGGCTCGAATTGCTAGACGCGGCTTCGCCGCTTGAGAAACACGGCTGCGCCGTGTTTTCAACCGTTATGTGAAATGAGCGCTCGATTGATTGTGAACTTATTGAATTCTACTCAAATTTACTACACTCGATTTATATTCCTATATGAAACCATCAATAGAAAAAATCATTAACACATGATTTCGAATCAAAAAGAACTCAAATATGTTTGAGAAAAAAAACAAAAATGATAACACCGCAGGGGTTTGAACCCCGACCAGGTATTTCACAGCCATCTTCACTGCCCACTGGGCCATTCGGCCACACCTGTGAGGCGACTCATGCTGCCTACAAGTAGATGAACATTGTCGACACAGTGAGTGGTGTGCAACGGGCCTGCGGTTGCGGAGTGTTACACTTGTGTGGATGGGTTCGATCGAGAAATAAAACTAACTTCGCCAATACTTATCCTATCGAAATTTTGTTTCGGCCATCCATTAGATATCGGTTTCAAATGATGTTTTATCATAAAAACAAAAAAGTTTTAGTGGAAAAATCAGATTTTTCTCGATCTCAAACGATTTCCTCAGTACAAAATTTTCGTTTTTCGAGTTTTTCGCGAAATTTTTCAACTGAGACCCCACATGAAATTTATACCAATCGATAGAGAATTTTCTCCTCTACAAAAAAGTGTCATTACAATCCTGGTTTTCGCGAAAAATCCGACTCAAAAACTTCAAAAAATAAGGTGGCGGAAAAGAGGGGAGAGACGGATTTTTTGTCTTTTTTTCTCTTGTTTTCAAAATTTCAGAAAGAAGGGTGATATATAGAGCCGCAATCATAACTTCTTCGTGTTCAAGAGCACAAAATACCCCCAGAAACGAAAATTCAGATCGATACGACTTTCCCAACTCGAGATTTGGGAAGGAAAGTGAAAAAAATACCCAAAAAAAGGTCATTTTTGGTGATTCACTCTTTTATCGTTTTCAAAGCTCAAACTCAATATTTTTAGATGGGGTTTTGACTACAATTTAGAGAATTTTATGCCTAATCTAAATTTCGAAGGAGAAGTAAAAATCTCAAAAACTGACCGAGTTAGGTGTTATAAACACCCAAACCCTCAGTACTAACGCGCGCTTCGAAAAGAACACTTTTCGTTCTGGAGCTTATAAATGGGCTCCCAAAGCTCCAATCGCAACCCCTTTTGGTCGCCACCGGCGGCCCCACTTTTCCAATGGGCTCAAAAAAATTCAGAACGAAAGCTCCATTCCGAGCCGAGTTATGAATGCAGTTCTGAGCGTGACGCGTTTGTCGGACAATTTTGTTCAACAAGCCCCGCCCCCCGAAAATCGAAAATTGAGAATCTTCGCATTTATAGGAGTGGGCAGACCTAGACCGATTTCCTAAGTGGCTCACTATTGGGATTTTCTTCATTTCTGTTTCATAATCAACTGATACTAATAATCAATTGATAAATTCATTGTTCTATGGTGATTGCTTTCTTAATCTGCCCTCACCTTTATAAGCCCTAAAAACCAGCCTGACTGGTGTTGGTGCCTCTTCCTTCAGTGTCTTCGAAACAGACACGAATTCTGCTCCAACTCTTCTGGGGCATTCTATCACAGACTCTGGAAACACTACTCCTAACCAGGCACTTCCAGATATTTCCTTCCTTTCACAGTCATAGTATCTGCAGTACATGTCCTGTTTTACAAGGTGCTGGGAGATCAGGGAAATGGAAATTGAATTAGGGTAGACATAAGCAGCAAAGATTGATGTTTCCGTGTTGTTTTGTATATTCTAAAAAATCCCTTCAATAGAAAGGCTTGTCTTTTTACCTACTTCATAAGATAGATCCAACTTCATCCATAACCATTTTGAGAGCAAATTCCAGTAGGAATGGCTTGTACTTTCTGTATTTTTCCGATTCCATGGTTGATAGCGCGCAAGCGCGCTAGACGAGAGTTACTCGGCCTTCGGCCTCGAACCGTTGCCAGTCACAAAAGGGGTGCAGTACTCCTCAACAGCCAGGCTGGCCTCGCTCGCTCCGCTCGCTACGGCCCGCCTGGCTGGTGAGTCCGTCAAAAAAGTTGTCACAATAGCCGCGGCTACGCCGCGGACCTGTGTAGTCACACTCCTCACCAGCCAGGCTGGCCTCGCTCGCTCCGCTCGCTCCGGCCGCCTGGCTGGCGCGTCCCTAATTGATGCAATCACAATAGCTTGTAGTCACATGAAAATGACACTAAGCTTGGGGGTCCATGCATCCGAAGTCCTCCGTGTTCCACACCTTCTTGTCCTTGTTGTCCTGCTGACGGCCCTCTCGCTCCATGCTTGTACCCCCTCTAAAAACCCTAAAAACCCTAAAACCAAAAAAAAAAACTTACCTACTTACCCTATTCCTCCATTGCCTCGTCCCTCTCGCTCCATGGTTGTCCGGCCGTCGATACCTGAAAAAATGATTCTTTAGATTAAAGAACGGGAAAATACATAGCAAGAAACTTACTTTGGGTTTCCCCTTTGATCCTCGGTCCTCCTCGATGCAGGCCAGTCGGGAAGCGTCGACGAAGAACCTGAAAAAAATATTAGCTCCCCCCGAAGGAGGAGTAGCTGCTAAATAAAAAAAGAATAAAACCCCCCCCCCTCCTCTAAAAACCCTAAAACCCAAAAAAAACTCACCTTCTTACCCTATTCCTCCATTGCCTCCTCCCCCTCAACTACCTCTTCCCCTTCCCCCTCAACTACCTCCTCCCCCGACGGCTCAACAGTATCCTCCAAGAAAGCAGTAGTCAGATTTGAAGCGGAGAGATCCAGTTTTTGGCTGGACATTCCCCACTCCAATTCGTCGTAACTTTCTAGGAGACTCTGCTTCGCCGCCTTCACTACCTCCAACTCACCCTCTACCCCCTTCAACTTACCTTTGAGAGAAGCAAGTTGCTTTTCGCAATTGTGTGTTTTCGCCTCCAAATTGAGTTTCTCAGATTTGAGACCCTCAATTTGAATGTCGCGAAAGCGCACCATCGCTTGCAACTTGTTTCTCTCCACACTTACCTTTTTCAACTGCTCCTGTAGATCCTTGATGGTGTCCTCCGGTGTTGTTTGTATGAGGTGTCCATCCAATTGTACCTGAAATTGGAAGCATTGGGTCTGTATGTGCTGAACACAATGCCGGCTCCGAACAGAAATGTCCGGGTGGTTCGGGATTACCTCCCCACATGTGGAACACTTCTGTTTGGATCCGTCACTGTGTTCAGTTTGAAACTTGAAGAGTGGCTTGTTGTCCATTGCGCGCGAAACTTATCTGAAAAAAAATTATATTAGGTTATGAGAAAATGAAAGAGAAAAACGGAGAAGAGAGGGAAAAAAAGAGAAAAAAAAACAGATCGATCGATGGTCATACGCTATGAGAGGACCACCGTCGTCTGTTTGCAAGAGTAAAAGAAAGAATGAATGACTGGTTGGAGGGGGGGGGGGGCCTCATACATGAGTGACCTACACATAGATGACCCGCCCCTTTTACAGCCCTTTCTTTCTGCGTCTCTTCATAGGTCACCCTCTTCCTCTTGGGAAAAACCTTCTGTATGGAGACCACCCTTCTTTGAGTGCATACAAAAGAATAGCCCACTGGCTTATTTCAATTATATTCATTCGAATTTTATTAGTTTTTTTACATGTTCTAAAAGAAAAAGAATTTAATTAATTATTTATTTATTGAAGGAATTTCAAAAACTCC
>GL380332.1:20446-36316 GCA_000143925.2 Caenorhabditis brenneri
ATTGAAAGTTTCCGTTGTGAATTGAGGCAGAAAAAGCGAAAATCGCATCTGAACGGCCAAATTTCCCATGCAATTATTGGTTTTCTTTCCGGAATAGATGGATTGTTTTCCCCGCAATTCTCACGCGATTCCAGCGTTTTCGTGATTCATAAGTACTCCGTTCAATTTTCTACGAAAAACATACAAAAACCAGAATCTTATCAGTTATTGAATACAAGTTGTTTTTTGTACATTAAGCATGCTCAATATTCTGATTCCCGAAAACAAATGTCATGTCATTTCCGCGAGGAAAAAGGAAATTCGATATTTTTCTGGCTAGGGTCTACAAACGCAGCGAATTTGTCATTCAAAAGTCAATTATCTCGTCTCCTTTTCTCGCCAGTCTTATTTCTGAAAAACTCCCAATATGAAAGAAACGCTCTATCTCCCTCTCTCTCCCTCAATGTTCACGAAAATTTGATATATTTCACGGAAGAAACACAATTGCACTCTTTTCGTCGCCATTCATAGTTGATTACTTTGGTTGACTCAGTTCTCTTCACTTTCACCCACTTTCTTATCGGTTTCTTCACATACTTTATGACCCGGAACATATTGCCAGGCTTTTTTTCGAATTTTGGTTCTTGACGTTCTCGCTTCCTCAGAAATAAAATCGGAATATTCATTCTAGACTTCCCATTCTATTTTTTTTCTTGCCTTGAGAACTCAAACCGAAAAATGAGAAAGCTCTCTAGACATCTTTTTTCATTCGTGCATTTTAATAAATTCCTCAAGTGCTTTTTGTAATATCTAGTGAGTGTTTTCCAATATTCTCGCAATAAATTATTGCTAACTCCACATAAAAAGCATGCGAACGTGGATTACTTTTCTTACTGCCTTAGGCAATGCCTGACTCATCCGAATAATTTTCCCCATCTCTTTTCACTTGACGCCGTTTGAGTGCATTAACGTTTGGTTAAAAATTTACCAAGTGCACTTCCGTCTCTTTTCCGGTATGATACGCTTCATTTTCCCAAAAAATTTTCCTGGTATATCGATCATGTAATTTTTCCGGAAACGGAAGTATGTGATCTTCGCAAAGTTGTGATCAACTAAAGCTTCTTCTATTTCTCCGGATTCCGTGCCACCGAAATAAAAATGTAGTCATTTAATGATATAATTAATTAAGGCAATTTTAGACCCAAAAATAATAATATACATTTTTTGTAACGATGTTTTTCTGTTTGTTATTGCGAACTGCTTCTAAAAGCATTATACGCATTTCATGGAATCAGTAATATTATTCGCATGCTCGTTTTTCGTCTTGGACTGGGGGTTTTTTTTTGAGTAAAGCATCCAAAGCGGAAGGCATTTGTTACTCCCATCCATGCTCACAAACTGATTGGTCCCCCAAGGAAATGTCTTGTCGTTGTCGTCTTTGTCCTAATTAAAAATGCGTAGACACCCTCATCGCATTTGTGCGTGCCTCGGATACTCCCTCATTTTGTTGCTTCACACATTATTCCGTTATCGATCTCAAAATTGAAAGATGATGATAGTACTGGTCAAAAAATAGAGGAACTAATCCAATACTCATCCATTTTTCCAGTTGATGCCAGACTCCTTTTGTGACTGAAGATGTATTTGTAAATCCAAATCATATGTCTTTTACGGATTAATTTTTCTTGTATAGAATAGGATCATCTTCAATAAAAAAATAGTACGTCAAACAATAATTGGATTGCTACTTCCTAAATTTGTATCACTTTTGCTCCCTACAATTTGTGTCGAATGCATCTATTTTAAAGTTTTTTGTCCAGTTTTCTCAAATGAGCATGTCATGACAGAAAAAGGCAAACTAGGGCTAGAAGAAAAAAGACGAAGAAATGTCAGTTGCATTAGAAGAACTTTGGCCAGTTAGTAGGCAAGAGATAGATGCAAATCTTGACTTTTTTCCGACAAGCGTTTTATTTTTTCTTGATTCTGGAATATTTGTTATTCGTCATTGCCTGAGCTTTCACTTTCCGTTGAGGGTAGGACAGATTTTTAAATCAGTTATTAACTCAGCGAAGTTATTATATACTTCTCAAAATTTTTTTCTGGGTTATAAGCGTCGAGTTCTCTGTCACTCTTTTTTTTATTTATTTCCTGTTTTTTCATCCGTTTTTTCCAACGACGTGTGAAAAATTGCCTTTTTGAATAATAGATCCTTGTTTCCCTCTTTATTTTCAAAAAAGAAAAAACGGAACAAAGAAAGAATTTTGAACCTCCTCTTATTTTCAGAATTCCGATTCCGAAAGCGACACTGGTGCTTCAGTAGCAGGAGCCGCTTTATTCGCCTCCTCTTCCTCAGCATCAGGACTCGTTTGGAAGGGAAGTGGTAGCCTAATGATACCTCCAAGAAGATCATTTCATCGGCCACAAGGAGGAGGAAATGATTCATCAGACAGTAATAGTGCCACTAATGTGGAAAGATTACTGAAAAGAAATCGGCGGAGGACTATGGCTATTCATGGTAAGATTGAAAACAATGTAATATTTTATTTCATTGATCTAATTCATATTTTTCAAATGATTTTTAATGTGAGTAGGGAGAATGAATCATTGAAATTCTGGGAAAGAAAACCACATGTCCAAGCATTCATTCATTTTGTTGTTCAAAAAATTCCGTGAGAAAACGAAACGAGTATCATCAATTTTTTATAATATTTAGAACACGAAAAAAAAAGAAAATCGAAGAATAATTGAGCAGTTTTCTTTCTGACTGGCTGGTTTTGTTTCTTTGTCTAGCTGACATTTTGTGTAAAAAATTCCATCGAAAAGTTTCTTTTCTTCAGGTGTTGAAACTGAGCCCGGTCAAACAGCTGCCTCTACTGGCTGGTCCAGTGCCTCAATGACAAATTTATGCCGCATCCGTTCTTCTCTCGGACACTCTGATCCTCAGCTTTCAAGCAGCTCCACAAATAGCTTTAACACGTCAACATCATCTTTGCATCCTGTGACTAAGTCATCAACTACAGCACTTTCTTCATTTTCCACTTCATCAGCCAATCGATCATCGACAAATCGACCATCATTACACTCGTCCACGTCTCCTGTAACTCTACAGAGATGTCGTTCACCAATGCGTGTTCCCCAAAGATCCACGTCTTCATCTCACAACTTTGGAGCCGCAGCTGCGAGCAGTTCAGGAAGTTCGGCACATAGTGGAGCTATCACTTTAAGGTAAGAATAACATACTTGCATAAAGGCATTCTATTTGTTAGTTAGATATAATTCAAAAGTTTCTTATGCAGACATATGAGTAATTAGAAAAAACGATTGTTTTGATATCAAGATCTAATGCTGTATTTACAGCCAGTGTTCAAAAATAAGTCACCTTCTTTCTTTCACACGAAGTTAACTGACTTGATGTCAACAAACTTTTCAATATCGACAAACAGGCACCCGCCAAAGAGTGCGAAT
The DNA here is from genome assembly GCA_000143925.2 of Caenorhabditis brenneri. NCBI lineage: Eukaryota > Metazoa > Nematoda > Chromadorea > Rhabditida > Rhabditidae > Caenorhabditis > Caenorhabditis brenneri. The sequence goes on from GL380332.1 coordinate 23,891, forward strand.
GTTCGAAAACTTGTGACTTCTTTTTGTTGTTTTTTTTTTCTCCATCCAACCACTGCCTATTTTTTCGGTCTGGTTGCGCAGATTACTTTTTAAAGTTGTTAGGAATTGACTTTGTCTGTTTCTTCGGGTTATAAACAACAATTAGTTTTTGGAATCAATGAATGCACTTCCGGTTTTTCGGGTCATGAGTCGTTCCTAATTACGATTTTCACAACAATATATCGGTTTTAATCGGAATTTCTAGTATATTGAGATTTCTCTTCTTTGGAATTGAAAATCAATCTATTGATATTAGTAAATCAAGTACATTCCATTAGTTTTCGACAGTGCTTGCAGAACTTATTCGGCTCGAAATGGAAGTTCATTGATGGCTCCTGTCCAAGACACTCGTCGTTGGTCGCTAGCTTCTTTACCATCGACTAGTGGATACGGAACTCCTGGTACAGGAAGCAATTCTGGCGTTTCAGTGAGTTTTTTCCCGTATCTTATTCGTTTTCTTAACAAGAATACAAAAGTGAACCAGAAAACAAACAATTGTAGTCTGGAAAAAATGAGAATCGGTCAGAATGGCGCTCGATTTTAGTTGTTGAATTCGGCTATCTACCCATTTCTCTTCAAAAATGAGTAGTATATTCCAAAGACCTATTTTAGCGAAATTCCGCTATCGATCACTTCAGAGTCAATATTCGTCATCAGAGCAAATTGGTGAGATGCTCGAACAGACTCGAATATCTGGTCCAGTTCGACAGAACTCATCACGATTTGATAGCAATGAATCATACGACGATATGGCAACACAACAACAGGTTGCAGCTCAAAATGCCTTTTTGAATCGACCGCGGAGTCGTAGTTTAACGTAGGTTTTTCTGATTAAAAAACGTTCTGTAAAATTCATATTTTATTTCCAGAAGTCCCATGAAATTCCTGAACGAGTATAACATCGAGATGGTGAACCGAACGAGCGTCTACAAAGAACGCTTTCCTCGTGCGAAACTTCAAATGGAAGAACGCTTGAATGCATTCGTTGCTGAAAATGGACCACTTAGTGGAGGCATTTCACAACAAACTGCTCGAGACGATCAAGAGAAATCAGAAGACATGGTTACGCATCAATCCGGAACTAGTAGTGGATTAATGGCAAAAGATAGTGTGGAAGAGGCAGTTATGAGAAGCCGAAGATCAACGGTAAGTTGTAACTTTTTTGACTGCAAAAGAAAATTGAAGCACAAACTACAATTTATGAACTTATGTGCCTTGTTTGTTCCGAAAAGAAGAAGATGCAACAAAATCTAGGAAATGCGAATACTTTCTAATTGAATTTGGTTCTTCTCCCTTTCTTATTTCTTTTCCTATTCCAAAGCAATAGCCCAAAATTTTTTTCTCCTCGTTTTTCCTTCTTCTGCTAGATTTATCACCCTTCTCATCCTCATAGAACGACGACTCGCAATTTTCTCGTTTCCTCCAAAAAAGTATACTCCTTTTGTTCGAGATACTTTCCAATGAAAAATGATATATATTTCTGAGGAAACGGCGCTAGTGATTGATTAGCTTTCAGAGGTAGGGGTCTCTTTTTTTCAGTTACCAAAAATATATACTTGCATTTTGTCTATTTTAAAATATAGTAGATGATTTGATACTCTTCTCTATATTTTGATCTTTGATTCCACCTGATGTCAAAAAGAATGGACAGGTGCAGAAGCAACACACACGACTACCATCTGTTTGCTTTGTTTATTTTTCAAAAATTTTCAAGGAAGTTATTGTTACTTTTGTGTCAATACGTAGAACACTCCTAGCATTTCTCTCCTCGATCTTTGTCTTGTGACAGCATTGTTTGGCGTGCTGAAAAAAACCTGTCGGAAAAATCTCAAAATGAAAAAATCTTGCAGTGGCTCTTGAATTTTGTTGCGACATTCTTTTGTTTTGCAACGACAACTTCCATATTTAATTTGTTAAATTTCAGGTCCTCGAAGCAGAGTCTTATGCAGATCGCAGTCTTCTTCGGTTAATTGGTGACGGTGCAACTCGATTCCTTCACCATCAAATCGTCGAAATCGCCTTGGATTGTTTGGGAAAATCAAAAGACGACCTAATCACTTGTTCATACTTCTGTGAAATGAGTCAGAGGCTTGAAGAAACTTTGAATGAGGTAAGCTGAGAACACGACAATATTCATCTTCTGGAATATTTTCAGGCTCAAATGAAAACATCGCCAGAGTCATTAGAATATTTATCAAAGTTAGTGAAGAAACTTCTGATGATAGTGTCAAGACCAGCGCGTCTATTGGAATGTCTTGAATTCGATCCTGATGAGTTTTACCATCTGTTGGAAGAAGCAGAAGGAGTTGTTCGTGAACAACTTGGCAGCGGAACTGCAAGAGTTCCTGATTTGCCTCAATATATTATTGGTAAGTTAAATTTAATTTGAACCCTAAGGAAGATTAATCAATTTTTAGGAAAACTCGGATTGGATCGGGATCCACTTCTTGATTCAACAGAACATGTGGACAATAAAGATGAACCTCATGCTTCCACTTCTGGTTCAGGAACGTTGAAAGGGACGGGTGGTGCATGGCAAGAAACGAATCGAGCTCCATGTGAAGATGACTTTGATACTATCCGACTTGTTTCGAATGGTGCTTATGGTGCTGTGTTTCTTGTTCGTCACCGAGAAACTCGTCAACGGTTTGCTTTGAAAAAAATGAATAAGCAGACATTGATGCTCCGAAACCAAGTTGATCAAGTTTTCGCTGAGAGAGATATTTTGACAATGGCCGATAATCCTTTTGTAGTTTCATTTTACGGCTCCTTTGAAACGAGACAATATTTATGTATGCTAATGGAATATGTAGAAGGAGGCGATTGTGCTGCTCTATTGAAGTCAGCTGGAACTCTTCCTGTTGAATTAGCCAGGTTATATGTGGCTGAAACCATTCTTGCAATCGAATATTTGCATTCATATGGTATTGTACATAGAGATTTAAAACCGGATAAGTGAGTTTTAAACAATAAAAATGTATTCTCAGTTTCTACTTTACAGTCTTCTTATTACCGCAATGGGTCATATAAAATTAACTGATTTCGGACTTTCGAAAATCGGTTTGATGAATCGGACAACTCTCGTCGCTGAAGGATACGACGCGGTTGCGGAAACACAACAATTCCAGGACAAACAGCTTTGTGGAACCCCTGAGTATGTTTCACGAATCCTCCAAAAAATAAAAGTTTATATTTTCAGATACATCGCTCCGGAAGTAATCCTTCGTCGCGGATACGGAAAACCTGTAGACTGGTGGGCATTAGGAATCATTCTTTATGAATTCCTGGTAGGAATCGTTCCGTTCTTTGGTGAAACCCCAGAAGTGTTATTCTCAAAGGTAACACTTTAGTCAGCTCTTATGCTTATCTAAATTGTTTAATTTGCAGGTCATAAGCGAAGAAGTTGAATATCCAGAAGATGATGAAGCACTCCCGCCCGAAGCAGAAGATCTTTGTCGCCGTCTTTTGGAGAAGAATCCTGCAGAACGGCTTGGAACAGTGAATGGAGCAGCACAACTCATGGCGCATGCTTTCTTTGCACTCTTAGATTTCACTTCACTTCTAAGACAAAAGGCTGAATTTGTGCCTCAATTGGACAATGAAGAAGATACCAGCTATTTTGATAGTTCGTTCTCATCGAATTTATTTTGTTTAATCTCAAACGTTTGTTTTAGCAAGAACAGACCGCTACAATCACGAAGCTGAAAGTTGCGGAGAAGAGGATATCGCTGGTAGTTCTGCTGCTTCATCAATGATGTTTCATTCGTTCTCCACTGCAAGTCCTCGTCACTCAATTGTATCAATTGACCCTGCTCATTTGCCACATGTAAGTATTTTTTATACAAATATGCTCAATTGTTTTCTTTAATTTTCAGCTTCTTTCAACCGCAAATACTGTTGCTAAAGAAATTGAACGGTCTCATTCGGTATCAGTATCTTCAAGAAGTGAAACTCGTCCAGAACGGTCATATTCTACTGGTCAAGCACCACCGGACTTGTTCAATATTGTTGACGATCACACAAGCACAGCAGTGAATCTCAGACGTCGATTCTCTGCTCAACGTCACAACGTATCTACTACATCATCTTCTGGAACCGGCTCAGGAACATGTTTCGCAACTGCAGCTTCATCTACAGATTCTTCTATTGATGCCTCTACACTTCCAATATTCCAACCCCCATCACGTACTTCGATTGCTGAGCGTGGATCTCGATCTCCACTTCCTAAATTTTCCATTTCTTGTGAAGGAGAATCAGGAGCACCTTTTAAGAACGAGGAGAATCGGGACGACGAAGATTCAAAAGATTCCACTATTGTATCATGTGCATCTTCTGGTAGTGGTGCAGATGAAACTGTCCGATTCCGTCGTCAAAGTTCTGGAAAGACTGCTGCTGCTCAACTTCAACTGGTAATTCCATCGATCTCTTCATCTCAATCATCACAAAATGCGGAACCAGCTAGAGAAACTTGTTATGTTGTTAGTGTTTTTCATTAGACCAAGTTTTGATGCTCATTTTCTAAATTGCAGATGTATCCATCGGGTCCACCAACCTCTGTTGGCTCTCAACTCTCGCCAGGAGGTGCATCGATGTCATCTGCTTCTTCATCGAATGACATCGGCTCACCACATCCATCAATCTCAAACCAAAATGAGCATCCATTGACATCTCAGGATGGTTCAATTGCTTCTTCATCAACACCATCGAAAACTATTACGATTCGAAAAGGACCATTCGGATTTGGGTTCACACTAAAATCTGTAAGAGTTTACCTTGGCGAGCATTCGGAATACTACACAATCGAGCACATTGTCACGGCTGTTGTTGATGGCAGCCCAGCACATGAGGCCAACTTGCAAGCAGAAGATATGATTACTCATGTTAATGGGCATCCAGTTCATAATCTTACCCATCCTCAACTGATGCATCGACTTCTCTCGAATGGAAACGAATTGATTCTTCGTCTTGTTCCACTTGCTTCCACCAGTATTCGTGAAGGAGCTGCACGGCGAACAATCGGTAAAATGGCAAGGAAGAAGCCAAAGAGACCACAGAGACGAGTTGTGCCTCTGGAAAAGAAATCACGAAAACCATCTGCTCTCCTGAGACGGCTTTCTGGAAAGCGAGCTACGAATGATATCGTTCCTGGCAGTTCCAGTCAAAAACAGGCTTTCATGCCTAGAAGTGCATCAAGCCAGGACGGATCAATTTTGACACATCTACCAGGAGCCACCAAGACGTTACCTGATTCTCAAGTGTCTCAAGAGCCATCGTCATCGTCACAAGGAATGGTCAGAAGAAGTGTGAATGAAATCGAGGTAATTAAAAAATCGACTCATCTATCATATTCCTTTCCTGTGTTTCCACCCAACCGCTAGTGTGCTTTCTTTAGGCTAACCGCCCATCTTCCCTTCGTTCCACGTCTTCAACACATTCCCATCATCATCCCTCTCCCACTTCAATCGCTTCTGCTCCACCAGCTGTTGCTTCAACGTCTTCCTCTAACATGCCACGAATGATTTCTTCATCTCCATCATCATCAGCATCTAATTCGGGAACGTCTTCACCAGCTGCCACGTCATCGACGGCACCATCAAGCATTGCAATGGTGAAACAAAAATCTCAATCGATTGCAGTTAGTCCGTTGGCTAGAGATACAAAAATGAGGTTTGTTTCCAAAATACAAGCCTTCAAACTCGCTTTAAAAACGTTCCCCTCTTTTCTACTTGTATCTCGCTATTATTTATTCGCTTAATATGAGCCATTTGACAAGTGACTTCACATGGATTTATAAAAATCTTCAGTTTTTTTAAATTGTAATTGTTTTTTAGAAGTCCATCGCCGTCTCATCGTCAACTACAACGTCCTTCGTCGAGCTATACAACTCGACCCGACGGCGGCGCGATTCCATCAACCTCGCAAAACGTTTTCGGCCAAGATCCGACCTCTTCTAGAATTTCTCCGAATCTCAGTGCACGTCGGCGTTCATATCAGCCGACATCAACCCAGTCAATGATTGTCCCACCAACTACACATCACTCACGTGGCTTCTCCGCAGCGGCACAATCGGCTCAAAATCTATTGAATCGCATCTTACCGCGACATGACAATAACGATCGTGGGGGATCAGGATCATAAAATGAATGAAAATAATAATATTGATTTGTTTCTCGTGAAAAAAAATTATGTTTGTAAATACTTATTCCTTTTTCCACTCTTATTTTGAACCGTCTTCTTTCTGAGATCCTAGTCATTTGAAAAAAAATCATGGTGCCTTTCTTTTTAATTGTGTAAGTTATATATGTAATACATATTTTCTCTTTTGCATTCTTGAACTGTCTGTTTCATTATATCTAACCATTTTTCTTTCTTCTTCTCTTTGTTACGCCTCACTTCCTCCCGGCTCTGTTCATCCCATTTTTCTGAATTATACCATAAGGCTAAACTGCCTAAAGATTCAAATGCTTCCTTTATTTGTATTATAGATTGCTCTACGTTTACATAAACGAACAAGCAGCAATGATCTACAGCTGTATACAGTGAATACCGTAACTAAAATGATTTTTTAACCCGTTTTCGGGGGGATTTCCAGCGTTTTTAGCCGGCGACACCGAAATCGGCTTCCGTCTTAACGGCCTTGATCTAAATGGTCGTGACTAAATTTGAGAGATTTATGTTTAAAAAAAACCGATTTTGTGCCCTAAATATTATTGCCTAAGAAGGTTTATTCGCAGTATTTGAGTAAATTTAAGTCACTAATTTAGCCGAAAAAAGGATGATTTTAGGCCGAATTTGGACAACAAAAAGAGTATTTTTTCCGTTATCTTCGTCATTTTATTTTTTCGTCAGATTCACGGCCGTCGCCAAACGATCGAACCTAACTTCGCAGAAAATATATGCAGGATTTTCGAGAAAAAAAAGACATTTTTATATGACATCATTGTCCTCCCTCGAGACAATGACGTCATGAGCTCCGCCCATCTACACACAAATGATGGTGGACGGCGGAACCCGGGAGTTGTCGGTCCATTATTATGACTACCCTTTATAAGAGAGATCGTTTTCGACTATAGTTGTCACAGTCATGGATACCACTCGCTATCCACGTAACGACCCAGCGCATCACCTTCGCTTACACACTCCAACAACACACCGGGGTGTGTAGTGAAGGTGATGGTAAGCCTGGCGAGCGGCGGCCAAAGCGGTAGCGGTGCTCCATGATGTGCCCCCGAGAAGACAACCTAGGGTACGTTAGTACCGGGGGATTTTCAAAGTTGGAATGTGGGATCATGCAGAAATTCGAAGAAAAGCGGGGGGTTTTGCTGAATTTTTCCGTCATTTTCGCGCATCGCGCGCATTTATTTTCATTTTTTCGCCAGATTTTTTCGTCTGGCGACGGCCGTCGCCAAACGATCGAACCTGACGAAAAAATGAAAAAATTTGACGAAAAAAATTGACTTTTGTTGTCAAAATTCGGCCTAAAATCATCCTTATTTTGGCTAAATTAGTGACTGAACTTTACTCAAATACTGCAAAAAATCCTTCTTAGGCAGAAATATTTAGGGCACAAAATCCGAACTTTCGATCAAAAATCTCTCGAATATTGCCATTATATAGACGACCTTCTTAGATCACGGCTTTTTCAATGAGAATTCGGCTAAAAACGCTGAAAATCACCCCGGAAACGCTAGAAAAAATCTTCAAAACTCCTCGAAAAAAATCGGGTAGATTTACGGTAAACAGCATGTGCGCGGAATTTCGGAGCATCGTTCAGAGCAATTTTGCATTGTTGGAATGGGGACTTCGCAATTGAAAAGACAGGGAATTGGTGATCCTACAGATTGGTATACTCAGAGAGTGGTGGCAAATATACAGAAAATTGATCAATTTTGGAGAAAAGACTGATCTAATAATATAGACCTCGCGTTGTTCTGATTATGGGGTGAACTGAAGAGTGATGGCGATCGAATGGACTGAAAAACACTTATTGCTACCTATAAGCTGATTTCTGTTCACTAACCAATCTTGATATTCAGCCATTTTCCGATTTGACGGTCCTGGTTCATCTAAATCCACATCATCCGAAGGCGCATTACATCCGGATGGATCTGCTGCTTCATCTTCAACATCCGTTTCATCCGCCGCAATCTCTCCTACTCGTGCTCCTCTCCGAACAAAATCTTCGTAATCGTCGAGGGCCGCTTGGAGTAGAACCCAAAGATCATGGAGCGTCAAACGATGGTGTTGTGATTGGGGGTTCTAAGAACAGAAAAAATCGAGCCCATTGTCGATTCTGTCGTCCAGTAATTACGAGATGAGGAGCGGTCTGTGGTCCTACAAAAAAGACACTCCTATTCCGAAATTTGATCAGAAACGCTTACAATGACTCCGGCTCCGTCTTGATCTATTAGCACAAGTGCGGGGGGCTTAATATCGTTGAGCAAAGTGACCACGAATTCGAGATTCATTGTGTTGTTAAACTGAAAGATGGGGCAATTGTATATATGAGTACCAACGGGAAACTTCGCGTCTTCTAGTCGCCGCGACACAGGGGCAGCATAGTTAGCTTCACTAGTTTCAGGCTGTTGTTCTTCGTAGTTGCTGACCGATTGCCCTGATTGTGGTGATCGACTTCTGCTTGTTCTTGAAGGGGGAGCCGCCAAATTTTCTTTTTTACGGTAATTGAAATGTGACACAAAATATATCAATTGGACTGCAATAATGGATTGTGATCGAGATCAATTGAGTAGTTTCCGAAGATTCCACTAGAGACATCTCACAAATACTAATTTTCTATTTTTTCATAACAAGAAAAATAAACATGAATTACTTTTAATAAGTATTTTCCCTTTTTATGAGATTCCCTTTAACCTTTTCTTTCTGAAAGTGAAAACTTCAGATGGAAAGAAAGGAAAAAGTGAAACAAGATCTTCTGCATCAATGATTTTCAACGTTTCGGACACCAAACAAGAAATTGAGTTTCACACTTTTTTGTTGAGCAACTATATGAGTGTACCAACAAATGAAGTCATTACCTCTCCCACAAAAATTAGATTTTTCTTATTTGAAAATGATTGTAAAGTATAACAAGAATCAAGGAAGGAAACTCGCTTCTAGGCTGATACTCATCAATTTTCACATAGTTTCAGTACAAATTCTGGAGTAAGTTATACTGTTTCAAGAAAAACTATGATAGGGGTCTGAACATATATGCTTCATTCTTTAGTTCCTGAACTTTCCGGCACTCGGAGGTTATCTTTCATTCATTCGATGAGTTTTCTAGCAAAGTTATATCTGAAACCAGTTGAAATTTTGTAGAAAAATGTTCAATTCTGCCAGATTTTTTTTTGCTTTTTATAAGTCGATGAATTATATTTCCATGACCATAATTCTTGAAAAAATGGAAATTAATATAATTTGTTTTGCTAGTTATTCTAATTACCTCTATATATAATTAATTTCTGTTTTTGTACATGTCAAAGAATGTTCAAACATACATGAACTTTCTGTTATTCCGATCCTTTTTCTTTTTACTTCTTCCTAATTTATTTCGTATTCTTCTCCACAAATCCGTCTCTCCGTTCTTCTTTTTTCTTCTGTTTTTGTTTTCTTTCTCGCATTTGTCGAAGGCAATGAACTTTTGGAATAAAGAATTTTCAAAACTGAAAGGGCAATCATTGAGTTTTCAGTTTTTTCAGAGTAGGGGATGTATCAAAAAACAATCATTATTCAAAGTTCTAAGGTTTATTTTTCAGAATTATCACTTTTTCTGAAGATAGACAGCTTCCGGTTGTCAAACGTGACTTTTCATTTTTGAAGTATAAGCAGGTTTCGGAGAAAAATGATGGGGATTTCTCAGTTTCCTCTGCCGAAAGTGTAGAATTTATGAATATTTCACTCAAACGACACGTTCAAGGAATATGTGATTTCAGTTCTGCTATCAAATCTCTGATGGATGTCTGGAAGAACTGGTTGATCTCTTCTATCCAAATGACTTGATTCTTCAGAAATCATCTGATATCGCCGTCTTGTTTCCGGTGCAGAACAGAAATCATTTCCATATTCACCATCAGACTTTATCCACTTTCAACAGTCTCCTGACTGTTCTATTGTCAGTTTGAATGATCTTTGCAAGTGTTTCTCAGAAAAACAGAGACTGTTTCGAACCAAAAACTCAATGAATTATGACTGTTGATATCTGATTTCAAATTCATTCGTTTACCAATATAGCCACCCACATAAAACAACGAAAACCAAACCATATATATTTTCAAAAGTGTCTTTTTTGGGTCATTTGTTTTCTTTTTTGTTTCTTGTGACATATTTTCCCTTTTTCAAACCAAAGACGATAGATTAGTGATGTAGTTTTCCCTTGAGACAAAATGAAAACATTTGACAAAACACCAGGAATTCGAGACTTTTCAAAAGTTCAATTTTGTTTTCTTTTGACTCCTTTTCCCCCCTCAATTTGCTCGTTTTCTTTCTCTCGAAAACTTTTTCTCTGTCGAAACTTATTTGTTAATTATTCAGGAAAAAAGAAGAGAAAAGAACATGTTATAACAATAAAATTACTCTCTTTTTTTCACTTTTCACTTCTTATTCATTATTTCTTTTAGCACTGAAAATAGTTGCATTTTTCATTGATTGGCAATATTTTGTTTTCTTTTTTCTGCCCTTATGAACTTTCTCTGTTCATGATAGGAATTCCAAAAAAAAGTTGAGAAACGAATAATGAAATTGAAGGAGCTCATCAATAGAATACCAATGAAACCCACAATTTTTGAAATGGGTCACTTTTCAAAATTAACCGAGGGAAACTGAATTCATTTAGAAATTGGAACTTCTAGAAAAGAATATCTATTCAAATACCATACTACCTTTTTAAAATTCTATCTTCTTCATGAATGATTGACTTTTTTTCCTATTAAATAGTGAAGAAAGCCAGAAGATGCTTCATTTTAAGATTGAGAACCAAAAACTCGAAACAAAAAATGCCTCAACTTCCTTTTTCTGCACATGTTTCCGGAACAAATTCCTTCTTCCTCCTAGGTGCTCTTAACAGAAAATTAATGAAAATGTGTGAAGGATGTAGTTCTTTCGATCTTCAACACGAATGTAGTTTGTCGTCTTTCGGGTTATAAAGATTCAATTTTCGAATCTTCGTTTTTTGTTTTTCAACACAGTTTCAAATGAAAAATAAAATAATTACTGTATTCGTGTATTCCAGTATGGTTTTTTTTCCGTATGATTTTTTTTTTCATGTATGATTTTTTTTTAAGTCCATTCAATTGTCCTGCACTCTTATTTATTGTTTCCATTGAATTTGCACTTGGAAAATGAAAGGCTTCAAATGCAGATTAAGTCCTTCTTCCCTTTCAATATACTCTTTTTTATCAAAGTTCCTTCTTCTCCCTTCAATATTCTTTTTCACAAACCCATATTTACTGTAATTTTCTTTCTTTTTTTCCCTCTTAGAAATGAAAAAAGAATGCGTAGGATGCTTGAATCTCAACGTATATTTAGAATGAAAAGTAACAATTTTCATTTGAAAAGGCATCCACTGAATGATGCGTATATAAGGATTCAAAATGTTTTCTGATCCTTTCTCTTCTTATCCATTTTTTCTTTATTCAACATACGATTCGTTGGAATATCTCTTCTCCTTTTTTCGCCTACTTTCTCTTTAATTATTCATTAACACTGACTTTTTCAGACTCAGCTTTTATATCTGTTTTTGTTGTATTTCTTCTTTTTTTTGAAGTTTTAGGTTGGGAAAACATTATGATAAATTCAAAACTTTGCTTTTATGATTCTCATTGAAAAAGAAAACGTTATGTTAATCATTCGAATATCATTTTGAAGGAATGGAGGTCTTCAAACTAGGGATAGACATGTTCCTGATCATAAAATGTCATTTGAAATCCTATTTTAAAGTTCCCTCTCTTCATAATTTTTGAGAAAAAAAAGGAGAGCGTATGGGAATGAAATCGATCAACACACACTATCTCAGTGATAAACTTCCGATTCAGAGTTAATTTCCGGAGATTTTCTTAAATATTCTCATTTTTAGATGAAGATTAACATGATCGTATTGGGGAAATATATGGGAAATAGTATCTCAAAGCCTTTAAACTCTTTTATTCGGAAACTTCTTTAACCCTCTCCTTTAACTCATTCCACTATACTCTTGTCATTTTTCCTTATTTTTCACTTTCGGTTCACTTATTCTTCCATTGTTTTCCTTCTTTTTTTCTGGTTCACCATATTCCCACTGCCCATTTCTTCTCAAAATTTTAAGCCCCCATCTGAAAACATGACTGATTTTTTCCATGAAAACTAAACATTTCCGTTTTGATTTTGTCATGTTGTTAGCAACCAAATGGAAAA
>GL380332.1:49050-76870 GCA_000143925.2 Caenorhabditis brenneri
ATATGATGAAGACGTGGATAACTGAGGAGAGTCGTCGTCGTCGTGATGAGTGGGGAATACGTGGGAACGAGAAGATCTATGAAGAAATGAAGAAGGAAAAAGGGCGGGGAATAAGGAAACTTAAATTTTGAATCCAAAATCCCCTCGGGCAAAGAGGGAATGAGATGATGAAGCAATTCTATATTTTAATCCAGAACTGATTCCCGTCTTGAGCAAACAATTTCCATGAAGATGATGATGATTTCATAAAAAAAACAGAAAGATCGGCAAATAAAATAAAATCTCAAATTGCATCAAAGATACTTCTACGATTCACAGTGGGTTTTCTAAGAAATTGATCATTGGGATCACTGTATCTTTCTATTTTCAAAGAAATACTTTGAAAATGTAGCCAAAAAAGAAAAAGATTTTTTGCCTAAACTTTGGGAAAATAAACCCAGAAATTCTCCCATCAAATCCTAAATTGAAAGATTCTGAAAACCAGTAATTTTCATAAGGGACTTTGACCACTGCCATTCGAAAAAAATTTCCTCTGGAACCAATTGTTCTCAGAAAAAAGGAAATTGACAGATATTTTTCCAACGACATATTCATTGAACTTCCTTACACTTCATATCGACTTTTGAAAAATCAGTAATCATTAAAATTAGTGTTCAGATCACATCGACCTCTTCAAAATCTCAAAAATCATATGGCTCAAATGGTCAAAAAATGACATAGAGAACCAAGAAGAAATGGGAAGAAGAATGAGCGGAAATCAATTAGGACATTGCCTTTTTGACGCCCCAAGCCTCTCCTCTTTGCTTCTTCCATTCGAATGAGAGAAGGCGCATGTGTGTGTGACGCGTGTATCGAATTTCAGCCAACCGGAAAGGGTATTCTGAAATTCGTTATGTGAAGAAGGGAAGTGTTTTTTTGGTTTCTCAAAAAATGAATGAATAAGAAACAAGGGCGACATCAAATATCAATCGGTTCAACAAACATTTCGGCAGGTTTGTTGTTTCATTAGCTGTACTACTTTCTTCAGGATATACCAGGACATACTCTCTCTCTCTTTATCCTCTCAAATCTGGAAACAAGTGTGAACAATGATAATCATGAAGATCTATTCCGAAGGCTGTACCAATACCAATATGGGTCAAATGAAGAGGTCAGGCAGATATCATAATCTTATCACATACTTCGTGGTCGTTGTTGTGTGCTCATCTATAATTGTCTGTCTCCCCCACTCTTATCAGTATTATCAGCTCTCTTTTTCACTTTCAAATCAGACCCCAAATGTTATTGCGTTCAAATTAACCACTGTTTATATGATAAATATTGATTATTTTTTGAATTCGTACTTTATCGGAGCATGACCAGCATATTTCGAATTACAAGCGCCAGCTTCTGAAAACAAGAAATCAGTAAACTGTAGTATAACTGTAGTCGCGCTGAGACCACACGCCATGCTCATTGAATGCGCCTTAATGATACAGTGCGATCAAAAGTTTCAAATGTTGCTTTCATTTTGAATGTGAAGTTGAAAGTGCAGCATTTTTTTTTCCAACGTTCTTCAGTTAGAATATTATTTACAGGTCCGAATGGCGACAGAGACTTGCAGTCTTCTGTCTGTCGGTCAGTCTGAATATGGAGCTGCACCGTCTATGATTTCAGCTCTAGAAGCTGTGGATCCTGTGACAATCACTTGGCACAATATTTCGTAAGCTACAAAAATAAAATATCGAAATTATGCACGTTTTAATTCCTCAGAATCCAAGCTCAAAAATCAGAAAAGCAAATCCTCGAAAATGTGTCTGGAATAGCGAAACCCGGGCAGCTGTTAGCTTTGATGGGAGCCAGGTAAGATGATTTCATGAAATTTGAAGCATTTGATTTTTTTTTCAGTGGTGCCGGAAAAACGACACTACTCAACATGCTTCTCTCTCGTAATTTGAAAGGTCTTAACACAAACGGTAGTGTTAAAGTTAATGGTCATGAGGTAAAATATACTATCCGAAATCTTCAATAAGGTTTAAACGTTGCTAAGAGCTTACAGATGGGCCGTGGAATCACGGCGATTTCTGGATACGCACAACAGGATGAACTTTTTGTCGGCACACTCACTGTCAAAGAATATTTGGATATCCAGGCAAAACTTCGTGTCAATGGTGATTCAGACAAAAGGAGACGTCGTGTTGCAAATGTAATGTCTCAGCTGGGTCTTTACAAGTGTCAAAATACAAGAATTGGAGCGATCGGTGGACAAAAAGGAATCTCTGGTACGCCAGAATGATTTGCCCGTTTTCTATTCATGGTTTCTCTTTTCAGGCGGTGAAATGCGACGTTTAACATTTGCATGCGAGCTTCTTTCAAATCCATCTGTATTATTCTGTGATGAACCCACAACTGGACTTGATTCATTCATGGCTGAAAGTGTTGTTCAAGTTCTATCTAATCTTGCGAAATCCGGTCGAACTGTGATCTGCACAATTCATCAACCGTCATCGCAACTCTATCTAATGTTCGACAGAGTAATGTTCATGGCTGGTGGAAAGACTGCATTCCTGGGTACACCAAAAGATGCTATCCAGGTTAAATTGTAGCAACATAGATCTCAAAAAAGTGAAGCTTTTCAGTTTTTCGAAGATGCTGGATTTGCTTGTCCTAGAAATTTCAATCCGGCTGATTTAATAATCCATACTCTCGCAGTTATGCCCAATGAAGAAGAGAAATGCCGTCAAAGAATTGAAGTAATTTGTACAAAGTTCCAGAATAGGTCAGTTTTTTTGTTGTTTGTACAGCATGGAACTCAATTTTCAGTTCATATGGAAGAACACTGCGGATTGGAATAGAAAAAACAGATGAAGGTCAAAGGCCGTCGGAAAGAAAGAAGACGGGAGTTTTGACACAAATTGGAGCACTTTTAGAAAGATCTGCAATTGACACTTGGCGAAATCCATCTTTAACCAGAGCTAAAGTCATTCAGAAAACAATTATGGGATTGTTCATTGGATTACTGTACCTACAGGTGATAACTTGATTCCTTACTTTGTAAGCACTTTCATTCTTGTAGAGTCCACTGACATCAATTGGAATTTCGAATCTGAATGGTGCCTTGTTCTATTTGGTGTGCGAATTAACCTATTCCACAATTTTTGGAATTCTTAACTTCTTGCCAACCGATTTTCCACTTGTTTCTCGAGAATATCACGACGGTCTCTATTCTGTTTTCTCATACTATGTAGCTCGTTGTCTCTCATATCTCCCTCTTTTTACTGCCGATGGACTCGTTATGCTTCTCGTATCATACTGGCTTGTCGGATTCTCAAACTCACTAACACAGGTGACATGGATCCATCAGTCTCTGCAACTTAGCTATCAACTTTTAGGTTTTATTCGCGTGTTTAATCGCTTTTCTAATTGAACAATCGTCTTCAGCATGTGGAATCATGCTCTCCTGCATTTCACCTTCTCTTCCGGTACTATTCAAATTTATTCAAAGTTTAATTCGGAATTTGTTTAGATTGCAATGTCCACTGCTGGCCCGATGCTAACACTTCTCTCATTAACCGGAGGTCTCTACGCAAACGTTGGTGCCCTGCCGTCTTATATCTCTTGGATTCAATATCTCTCATGGTTCAGGTTCGACTTTACAAACACTGTCATTGAAAAATAAAAATAACAATTGCAGATACGGTTTTGAAGCATTTGCTATCAATCAATGGAGCAGTGTAAATGAGCCAAACTCTACTATCTGGACTGAAGCAGTATGTTCTCCTCATTTTGAAAATTAAAATTACTAAAATTGTTTACAGAAACGTGACTCAGTTTTGTCCCAACTTTCATTCCGTGTGGAAATGTTCTACCCTGATCTCGTCATTATGTCAGCATTCATCATTGTGTTTTATACCATTGGCTATGCTGGTCTTGCCTATCGGGTTAGCAAAGCACGATAAACTAAATTTCTATATTTAACATTATAATGCTTGTTGTAAATTTGTTAAATGGTGAATAAATTATGACAATTAATCATCACTAAAGTGAAAATAATGATTTGAAACACAAGAAAGCTTTTTTATTCGTCTTTGATGGCATACTTATCAACCAAAAGGGGAAACTTATCACAGAAAAATTATGCTGTGAAATCGAAAAAAAGAAATGGCTAGTTTCGTTCTTTGAACATGCGGAAAGCTTTGGAAAATGTATGAAAGAAAAAGATTAGACAAGAGAATCAGAATACAACCAAAACAGACCAGGCAAATAAATTAATTGATTACAACCAGAAAATGGCAAAAAATGAATTGTATCATGAAAATAGGAATGATGTGGTAAACCAATAAATAAAAAGAAGCTAATTAAAACATGTCTCCCAGTAGGAAGTTCAGTCCACGATCAATGATGTAGCACAACGCGAGATCAGCTATCACGCACATTAGTAGGGCATTTCGAAGCTGAAAATTCACAAAAGTTCAACTGAAAATTTAAGATTATGACCAACCGGTTCGGGAAGAACAACCAATTCGAACTGGTTCATCAGATCCGTTGCTTGTCCACTGGCAAGAGTGAACACTGCTCCTCCAGAGAACATAATACTGTACAGCATAGACTTATTCTCGAATAATGACTCCATAAACGGTCTTCCTCGATAGTTTACAGCAAATGTGCATACTTGGAGAGCCATTGATATGATGTAGACAGTAGTATTCAAAATATTTGGTGTGAATTTCGCCTCGAGATCAACTGGTTCTTTTCTGAAAAAAAAGTGTACATGAAGATGGTGTGCACCCGGTGGCAAATCCATTCAGAAGCGACCTTAGATCTTCACAATTTACTTTCGGCGGGGATGTCGGCCCAAATCACATACAAACATGACCTGGTTCCTATCCGCCAAACAACCTCAACCTACGGGGAATCGAACTCGCGAGTAGTCTACGGCGCGCGCGTGCGCTAACCACTCGACCACACAACGTTGTCGGCAAAGAGAGACAAGTGTGTCTTATGAAGGAAGGGGCGGTGTATGAAAGTCGCGGAATAGCACTGCATGCGAGGCTTTCCGTGTAACTCATGAGGCAGTTAATTTTTCTACTTTGACAAATTCTGCATAATTTTAACTCACATTGGATTTGCCTCGTGAGCGAGGCCTACGATATATAGTAGACAAGAGAAATGAACTACGAATTGGAGCGTTACAGTAAGCAGAGTGTAGGCATTGAAAATGTTTGCCATTGGACGTTGGCGAGATAATGTTTTGAGCGGCTGAAAACTACTCCTGCATTTTTTCACTGTTTAGACATAACACACCTTAGATTTTGAAATGAAGAGGAAACATGCAGCGAGAAGAAGTCCTTGAATTGTGGCTTGTGTATCACTGTACTTTACACCATCAAGGTAAAGTGCCGAAAGGGAATAGGCCGATACCAAAGCATTGAGAGCCAAAATTTTGAACATTTGAAGAGTAGTGACAAGTGTGCATCGACCTTGTTTGATGACATGGCAGACTGAAATCAATTAAATCAATAGCAACAACATATTGGTTACATCGGAAAACAACGATTGTTAATAAAATGAAATCAAACATACTGGAAGCAATAGAAGTGTACTTGCTAGTAAACGGTGCTGCAATCGAAGCATCTCCGAGCTTGATGACCTGCGCTTTCTCTTCTTCTTCCAATTCTTTCATGAGACTGTCCAAACGCGCCTGAGCTGCATTGGATACTGGTGATGGTGCAGCTCTAGCTCTGGCACCTGGTGGAGCATCCCGACGACTTGTGTTAGTGGGAGGAGAAGCAGGAGAAGCATTCGGTCTTGGTGGAAGAGTTGCTCCTCCCTTAACGAGTGCTCTTGCTTCCTCTATTTTCGCTTTCTTAGCTTTTTCCTGTTCAGCCGCTTTTTCAGCATCATATGGGTTAGTAAGCAAAGCGACACCGACATTCGAATGTTTCAATGCTCCGACATCATTTGTTCCGTCTCCACACATTAACGTTACTTTTCCTAATGACTTCAATTCGTTGATAACACGCTCTTTTTGTTTTGGTGCCATTCTTGCGAAAACTCGAACATGAAGAATTAATTCTCGAAGGAATGTATGCTCGTTATGAACTAAATACTGAAATGCAGCACCAGTCAAGCAGAATTCGTGAGACTTGAAAAATGCTTTCCTCTCCAATTTATTTTTAGTTTGAGGCTTGAGTGGCAACTTTATAGTTCCATCGACGGATTCCCAAGTCCATTCGATTCCTTCTTTCGGTTCATCGAGAACCAGGGTTGGCAATGACTTTTTCGTGAACTTCAAAACGTTTGCAACGTGGCAAGCCGTAAGCGGGTTATCTCCAGTAATCATAACAACATCGTGAGAACTTTCAATAATTTCTCGAATCATTGTTTTGGTATCACTTTTCAAAGGGCACGATATCACGACAAATCCAACGAACTTGAGATCATTTTCGAAATGTTCTCGTTTCTTGTCACGCAGATCGCCAATGCGAGTTTCTCCTAATGTTCGAATACCCATAGCAAGAACTCGAGCTCCTTGTCTTGTAAGACGCATATAGGTTGCATCATAGTCAGCCGGTAGTTCAGTGTACTGAAAAGTAATGTTTCATAACAGTAACAAATTGACAACTTCTTACCATATCTCTCAAAACTTCTGGTGCTCCCTTTACAGCAGCAATGAATGTAGTGTCAGACGTTCCAGATAATTGATAACCAGCAACAACAGTCATTCGCTTCATAGCTGAGGAAAAATGATATCGGTGGAAAATCTTAATGCCCGTAATTCCTTTTGCCGTCTTCGGTGGCATCACAGCATCTCCTTTTGTTAAAATCCAATCACACCATGATAAACAAGCTTTTTCGAGTGGGTCTCCAACAAGATCGTCTTCGAATCGGACCAAACTATGACAGGATGCAATAACTTGCAAACTTTCGAGAGGGAGGTCTTCAGCTTTCCGAACCATTCCTTCTTTTTCGTTATTCAGGGCAACTCCTTCCACAACCAAGTTATCTGTGGTTAGTGTTCCGGTTTTGTCAAAACAGCAAATATCAACTTTTCCTGCGAATGGGATTCTGAATGGCTCTGTGCAGAAAATGCCAAGTTTTTGGAGAGCCATTAAAGAGGAATTAACAGCAAGGGATAACTCAATCGGCAGTTCCGGTGGGATCACAGATGTGAGGATGAGGGTACATTCTAGGAACAACTTGTATTTGCTTCTTGTCTCATCAACGGATCCTTTAACCCAAAGATATGCAGCGGCGGCAATTGCAAAGATCAGTAGGAAAAGGATGAAACAGAAGGTTTCCAAATTGTTAGCTGTCGCCTTTTTTACGCCAAACATGATTGTACGCAGAAGTTTTCCTTGGGATGTGTTGAATCCGGTGCGAACAACATAGCAAATACAATTTCCATCTGGTGATTTGACCTGAAATAGGAAAAAAATTTAGTTTATCAATAACTGGGCTTTCGGGGTTGAATACTTACCATTCCATCAGCTGCTTTTCCGGGCGCAGTGTGCTGAACAATTTTAGTTCCTCCAAAGATAACGTGTAATCTGCTGTCAGTTTCGATATCGAAAATCTTGTGTTTTTCAACATCCTCGATTGGTTCTTTCATTTGTGGAACACTTTCTCCGGTTAACATCGATTCGTCCACAATGCATGGACCTCTTAGTAGAAGAAGATCACATGGTACGCATTCATCTTCACCACCTCTTCCAATAGAAACAATATCTCCAGCCACAAGCTCTTCAATTTTTATTTTCTGCCACTTTTTGCCACGTAGAACATTGATCATATATGTTTTGTTTCCCATGTTCCGAATTTCCGACATATTTTTCATCTGTTGTTTGACAAGTGTTGCTTCGAAAGTCATAAGCATAAAAAGTGTGAAAAGGGAATAATACCACATATCTTCGAGGCACCACAATCCCACACAGAACACTTGAAATACGAAAAATGGCGCAGTGGCTCTTTCGATGAACATTTCCCAAAATTGTGGCACAACCATTTCGGTCTTGTTATCGCCCAAAAGATGCTTCGCTTCTTTCACTTGATCTTCCGTTTCGAATCCATGTGCTTTTTGAAAGTATTCCATCGGTTTGGCTGTGTCCAAAATCTTCGTTTGAAAGCTTGCGCTGTTTTCATCCCAAGTATAGTGGACTCGTTGGAATTCAAACCACAGTTTGGTTAGTTTATCGCGCTGTAAAAAAAAAATCAAAATAGAATCATAGGTGAAGATTTTCTGTGAAAAATTACTTTTGTTCTCATCAATGGCACAAGTTCAGGCCATCCATTATTTTGAGTTGGCTCCACGCAGACATGTGAGGATATTCGAACATCTTCTTGCTTTGAGCACATCAGAAAGCATCGTACTGGCATCAACCAGTGACAGAAAAGTAGAACAAGGGAGAGAAGTACAAAAATTATGGCGTAACCAACCATCCCGAGTTCATAGTATTCCTCATATCCAAAGTTATTAAGCCAGACATATGTCCAGATAGCAGTAATAACTGTAAAAATTAAATAAACAATTGGAAGGCTACCATTATACAAAGTTATCTACGATGCATATAATAAACTCAGAACAGCTGAATTTTTAAATATTTACCTGTGAATGGCGGGACATACAAGTGAGATGCTATTGACCGCAGGTTGTAGGGTGTTATCGATTCTACTAACTGATCGACACCCATCTCGGGCTCGAGATACCCCTGAAATTAGAACGGTAAAACCAAGCTGGCATGTGTTGTAGGTAGTTACAAACGATTGAGAAAACGTTAGGACAAGCTGAGTAACTTGTATCATTTTGCATTTGCGTTATTGTGTACTTCAAACGTATAATTTATTACTCCTGTTCCACTGCTGTACAGAAAAAAAGCTTAGTTCAATAAATACAAAATCATAACAATAAGAGCCAAAACTTGAACAAAATCATGATAGGGTAAGAGAGGCGAACGAAAAGATACCCAAACAAAAGAGACGGGATGCCGGAGAAGGGAATTTCGGAGTGAATGAGGAAAATTTGGGGTAGAACACCGAGTAGATTGGGCAGCCTAATGATGCATCATATTTTCATTTTTTGGCGGCAGCAGCAGCTGGCTTGGCACCGAATGGCTTTCCAATGTCTTTTCCGCGTAATTTGACGCCGAGTGCTCGTTCCATTTTGGCTAGAATCTGCTGGTTCGGAACGGCTTTTCCACTTTCATATTCGCCGACCACTTGTGGTTTCTCGTTGATGTGCTGAATAGAATACGATCGTTAGATAGCAATTCAATTCAATAGAATAGGAAAACTAAACCAACCGTGGAAAGATCCTTCTGTGTCCATCCTTTGGTAGCTCGTGCCTGCTGCATGACCTTTCCGAGTGACAACGCTACTTTCTCGTGATGAAGCTCTTCCGTTTCTTCATCGAGTCGAAGAGTATTTTTGTTGGCAGTATGCTGACGGTTTCCGCCGGACATGGTCTTTTTCTCAGTCAAAATCTCAGCACCAGCACGCTGCGCAGCATTCAGCTGAGAAGCTGACTTCAAAGTTTTGTTGACTGGTCCACGCTTCGTGATCATGGTGACAACATTTGGATCGCAGTCAGAAGTTGGGCAGCCGTACTTGGACATCTTGTTGGAGTGAGAGTGGGGTTTAGAGCTGTAATGGGAGTCGTTCACTATTTATATAATAGATGAAAGAGCAAACGAAATATTGCACAACATGACCTACTGAAAACTTTTCTCGATGAAACGGGTTTTGTAACAGAAACTTGTTCTCAACGTGTTCAAAGTTTTCAGCAAGAAACTCGTGATAGACAAGAACTATTTGCTGGTGTTTTCGCGACTTTCTCGTTTAAGAATTGAGCAAACCAAGAAAGATATTAAATAATGGCATTTTACGGCTCATTTAGATTTTCACTTGAGTTGCAAGCTTTTGGAACTAAGTAAGAGAATAAATATAAAGCTCCCATGTCGCCTGAACTACGATGTGAAGAACTTTAAGAAACACGAAATGCAGGCGAATTCAGTTTTTTTTCAAATTGGAACATGATGGCGAAATAGGAAAGTTGACATTTTGTAAAACCTCTGAATATCGATTTCATAGAAATTTATGGCTAAAAACAATCAAACATGTGTTCTTTTCGAGAAATTTCCGCCGCGGTTTTGTTGGAAACCCCATTGTGTGCAAACACCGCGACATAAAGCTACGGAACCGCGTTCAAAATTAATTTTCGCACATCACATTTTTGTTTCAAATAATATTGTCTGAAAAAACCGTCTTGTTTTAAATATGTTTTCTCAGCAAAGTAGTTTTTAAGAATTATTTTCAGAAGAAAATGGCCAGCGACCTACGTCGGCTATCCTCTGTTAGAGATGTTGAAGCAATGTGTAGGAAGCCGGTGAGGTAATACTCGTAATAAACAACATAAGTTGTATTTCAGGTCCCAGCAGAAAAAATTGAGCAACTCAGAAACAGGCCTGAACAGAATCCGGTGGAAAAATGCAGAGAAAACCACGCAGTATCCGAAGAACTGAAGAAACAAATCATCGAACTTTCTCAAATCCGAAAATCTGAAACCGTCGAAGCGCGAATCGAAAAAATGGAAACAGCAATTGCAACATTAGGAGCACAAACGAAGCCGTTGAAAGTGAGAGTTTAGTTAATAGAAAGTTTTCGAACTCATTCTTGTAGAGAGCTTTGAACTCAGCCCTATATTCCACGGACACACAACTTCTGGAGCTTGTCGCTCAAACTGCTCGTGAGACCCTTTTTGAAATTGGATCAAATTCGACAATTGATCCCGTGGATGTAGGAAAGAAAATCGCTGTATCATTGAAACAAGCGCACAATGATATTCAAAATTATAAACCAGACAAAAGTCAATGGTGTTCTGAGTGGATTGTTGAAGAGGATATGGATAGAAGTAACGAGCTTTACAGTGATTTCTTCAAAGATTCGAATTTACGTAAGTTTGCAATAATATATAATTTTTGAAGAAAACTATTCTCAGCCTTGAGTCATCGCTTCGGATTTCGTTTCGGACTTTTTCACCGCTACAATCGAGAATTTCAATTGTTTAGCAAGCCAGCTACTAGTCAATCTGACAGTGACGATAAGGAAAAATATATTGCCCCCGCAGTGTATCCGTTCAATGTAGACTCTGATTTCATGTAAGTAGTAAATGATTCCTATTGAAGCATAGAAATTTGTTAAATGATTACTTTCTATTGTCGTGTCATATAATTTCAGGCTCCAGCTTGTCGACGTTGAGCGTGTTGAGAAGCAGAAGAAAATTCGTGAAAAAATCGAGAAAGGCACACGCAAGAAAGAAGTCGCGGAATTAGTTAAAGTTAATGATAAAGCCAGCAATGTGCAACAGGAGGAGGTTTCAATTTCAAACGAACTGAAGCATGTTTTGAAAATTCTGAAGAAAGAATTGAAAGCAAGAAAATCTGAGAAAGTTTCGTACTACGAATTCATCACGAATCCCACAAGCTTTTCACGAACAGTTAGTTCTAATTTCATGAACTTACAGTGTCTGTTTTATATTTCAGGTCGAAAATATGTTCTACGTCTCTTATCTTATGCGTGATCGTGAGGTGTTCTTGGTGGAAGAAAAAGGAATCCCGATGTTGAGTGAGTTCCTCTAAAAAGTTGAATACATTTGTAACAAATATTTTTTTACAAAGAACCACCATAGTCATTCAACAAATGATTTCAGCCCGACCGAAGTTCGAAAGTGAGTTCGCAAAAAGGCAGCTTGTGAATGCGAACTCACATCACGGAGTAACTTCATTAAGTTATGAAGAATGGAAACGCCTTTCAACTGCATTCAAGAAAACAATCATCGAACCACTAGAAGCCTAGTCTTCTGGCTCCCTTCAATATCTTTCTTATTCTTGATCTCTAGGTCCTACTGTCATTTGAATAAAAATTAATAGTTTTGTTACTGTTACTAAAACTGTTACTGTGAATTTCCGATTTAGGTGCAGATATCCGGACCACCTCTGATGACACACTCCACGAGTTCCGTTTTTCTCTAGTGAAGTTTGAATCAAAACCGACGAGTTTAAGCGTTTTATTCTAAAAAATGAAGAGTCATTGTGTACTGATGGAGGTTGCCCAGAGGGAAGTGATGTCATAAGACTCCGCCCACCCACACACAAAGTACGATGAGAGGCGGAACTTGGGAGATGCCGGTCCATTAGCAGTGCTCGACGGCACCCACACGAAAAGTTTTGCAGTCTCGGCGCTGTCCTTGATTGACTGTACTCACTTCATTGGAGGTACAAGTGACGATGTGAAGGTATCATGGTATCTCAGTGGTGTCAGACAGTGTGACCGGCGTCCTCCGTAAAAGTGACCTAGGGTAGCTTCTACCGGGAGATTTTCATAGCTGGAGAGTGAAATCATGAAGAAATTTCAATCGATAACGGCCGGTTTTGCAGTTTTGAAGCCGTCACACGCGAATCGCACTCTAAATGCGCAACTCGCTCCAGCATGCTAGCGTGCGGCGGTGAGATGGGGATCGAAGTGGGCGGAGCTTCCCATAGGGCGCTGACCGTAAACATAATATGAAAATTGGGCTGGACCAGGAAATGTTTTGAACTTTTTAGGATTTAGAATGTTCTCTTGGAGCGACTCGATGGGGACAATCAAAAAAAATCAGATAGATTAGTGTTGCACGGAAGTCAAATTTTGAAGTTACGGAAAGCGGAAACGGAAACGGAAGAAAAACGGAAGGTTAGGTTTCTATCTCAGATTTTTTTTTCATAATAGTTATACAAAAAGTAATGTTTTGTCTACTTGAAAACACGAAAAAAAACTTTTTGAATAATGTTTCCGTTCAGAAATTACGAGCTTTAGTCAGAGATCATAACCCTGCGTAAAAAAAAACACGCATTTTTATCAGCGAAAACACCCGTTTTCCTTCCGTCAGAAAAACCTAAAAACTGCGGAACGCGGAAACGGAAAATCTGAAAAAATTTCACGGAAGCCGGAAACGGAAACGGAAGGAAAAAAATGCCCGATTTTACGGAAGACGGAAACGGAAACGGAACTTCCGTGCAACACTGGTGTGAATCGAATAAATAAATTTGGGAAACAGCACATTGGGACCAATTTTTTCACTTTAAAATGGCGACTTATGAACGCTTCTCGTTGTTTTCTTGACCTTTTGTTTTACTTATAAAGTTTTGAACTACAGTTTTTCGGATTCTTATTCTCTTCATAGAGTACCACCAGAGCTACAGATCCTACACTTTTTCCCCAACGCTACGAAAAAAGTGCTCTCTATATTGTCGAATATATAATTGAATTTGCTTTATTCGTGATAGTGAAATAAAAAAGAACAGGGTATATTTCAAAAAGCGAAAGGAATGAGAAGTGTCTGACAAGAAGGTAAAGGCTGTGTGAGACAAAAATACTAGCAAATGGACAAAGAATGAGTGAGGAAAAGATCACCCGTATTTTCAAAGACAACGAAATCGATTTGGGTGTGTGGTTTTTGTGAGGGTTGAACATCAGAACATCTGAAGTCAAGAAGCATTGGTGAAAAACGCAAAAAGGCGAAGCCGTTTGAAAGGCAAGAAAATCATGTTAGGACCCATAAAAGTGACGGCGGAGCAGTTTTAATGTCGATTGTGGAGTACGCGGGCTGGTGGGGGTTTTGGCAAAGACATGGTAAATTTGGAGTGATTTTGATAAAATATGGAAAAAGAAAGCACCCGGGGACATCATCGGGTTGAAAAAAACCAAGGAATTACGAAAACTCTACTGACGGCTGATATATACTAGCTTCACATGAATTGAGAAGAGGAGAAGGAAAAATGTACAAACAGAGCGAACGAAATCATTCAAATGCGGGTCGAGCGTTTCCACTCCGGCTTCCACGTGGACGAACGCGTCGGAATGCGCTGCACACTTGTGAATATGAGATGGGACAATCGAATCTTCTTGGAACTGGACGTCGAATATCTCCTTCAAACCACCGGAGCATTGGGAACCAAAACTCTTTTGCTTGATGATTTTGTACAGATAGCTGAAAGTTTTAACCCTGTTATTATCCTCATTATCAAAACTCTACTATTTTCTTGAGCAAAAATCTTTACTATCATTTTTATAACAAGTGAGCTAGATTATTTGTGACTTTGATCCTTACCCTAATAGAAGGATGTGCAGCTTGTGTATGGTAAGCCCAAAACACCCGAGTGCAAGCGAAATATGACAGGATCACATCAATGGTGTAGTGTCCATGTGAAAGAACCAGAAATATAACACCGACAGCACACACCAGCCATGAAGTCCAGTGAAGAAGGTAGAACCGCCGCGGTGAATCTGGAGAAGTTCGGTTTTCAAGATTAGAGCGAAACTCGCAAAAACTCACACTCGCCGATAAACAGAGCGGACACCACGAGAACAAGAGTATGGCCGCTGTAAATGTAGTCACCGCATAAAACCACTTTCTGATTGTCGAACAAATTCAGTCCAAGACCGAACATGCTCCAGATTCCACGCATCACTATCAAAGAAAACGTAGCATTTTCACCAAGGCGTGGCGAGCATTGGAAGTCTTCATCAGCTTTTGGTACGGGTGTCACCAGCATTGTTATTATTCGCATGCCATAGAGTATCGACCCAATAAAACATAGTCGTCGGAGGACAATCCATCGATGCCTTGAAAAAGGTTTTATTGATATGAATTGTAGGCAAGCAGAAGTATAACTTACCTATGAAAGAGAATAAGTATAAGCAGAGATGCAAATGATCCTATCATCAAATTCTCGCATAACCGGAGACCCCATGGTATTTTTGTTGTTAGTTCGAACACTATATCGGGCAATGGTGCCGTTAATGGATATCGTTCATGAACCCATGAGAGCGTGATTGTATTCCCCGCGGCTGCCACGACGAGCATCAGGAAGGCTACTACCGTTTTCAGCGGTGTTTTAGGAAACCGATCATGAGGGCCTGCCGGTTTATCTCCGGGAATATCAAGTCGCACGGCATGTGATGGTCCTTCTTCTGGAAGCAACGGAGCGTCGTCTGCCGTTTCAGAATCAGAGCTGGAGGCCGCTGATCCACAGATTCTTCTGGACGATCGTGCTGAAATGTGAAGAATGATGATGGAATACAGATTTAAAACCAATATACAAGATCTATAAATCTAATCTGAACTTGTAACGAAGTCAAAAGTGATAACCATAAGTGAATTTTCGCGTAGTTCCTTACTCCAAAGACAACGTTCAGAAGAAGAGTATTTACTAACCGCTTGTAATAATGTCTTCATCTTCCATTTTTTCGCCAGTTTTCCCCGATTTATTCTGACTGTTTCGGCTACTCGGCACTCCGTCCGTTTCTTCCTTTTCTACTTGTACTCCGTCTTGATTATTCACTACGTCTTCAGCAACACCTTCCGAACCTTCCACCTGCTCCTGTTCACCGTTTTCGTCTGCAAAACGTATTTTAAAAACTCATATATTCTTAACGTCCGATCAAACCAAGCATTAATAAAGAGTGTTTTTTACATTGAGATAAACTAAAATTTTTATTTATGAATAACTCTCTCTCAGTTTGTTTTCATTCTACTCTTTCTCAATCTCTTGCATTCCCAAGGGCCTCATAGACGGTCGAGCTGAGAAGCGGAAAAAAACCAAAAATAGGGATGGGCGGGACGAATCGACTTATGCAAATGAAAAGGAGAGAAAAATGAGTGAGGAAGAGTTCTGCCAGGCACGAAAGCCTGCTTTTTTGTCGATGACGGAATATATGACAAATGTCAAATATCGGTTAGAAAAATGAGAGTGTAAAAAAAAGAGCTTATGTAGAGAGAGAAGATGATTATACACGATAGAAGGCGGAAAAGTTGTTTCTTTTTCCATAAACCAACAAGAAAAATTGTTTTGAAAAATTTGAAAAACATATCTAAACATTGTTTTCATAACTGTACGATCATCAGAAAGTGTTCAGCAGTAGTAGATTGTTTCAAAATTATGAAAATACCATTAGCAAGACTAACTGACGAAAGAGGAAGTTGTCGACAATAAATTGTTTTTCATTTTTTCATGGTGAAACATGAAACAAAAAAGAAAAAGTACAGCATTGCGTCTGTGCAAAACCAAAAGTTCACTTGATCTTAACACAATCAGTAATCAAGAAAGGTAAAATGACGGCATGAAATATATCAGTAACAATGACAAAATATTTTCCTATCATTTGGCTAACTTCAATTCGAACAGTTATGTTACTTACAAACACGAAAGAAAATTGAGAAAAGTGAAATATTAATGGACGAGAAACGAACCCAGATGTTTGTTGCTGGTCACTTATTTCAACGCTATTGACTTACTTAATTCCCTGCCACTATAGACTTACCATTTATCGATCCATAGTTTGTGTACTGGTAGTTCCAGGCCATTTTATATAACTTTTTTTTCGAAATGTATCGAATGAAACGAGTAGTTGAAACTATCTTCTAAACTGTTTATGTCACATGAAACGGTGTTCGATGATTATGATGATAGGCAGGTGATCTTATCACTGTGATACCATACTGATTGTTCTATTCCCAGCATTAGTACACAAACTAGTTTTTTTCACGCTCATAAGTAAATAGAACCGTGCAAAGGTAAAGTCTGATGAAAGGTGTGATAAAATGATGGCCACGGAGGATAAATAGGCAAAAATTGAACTCTGACGGAAAGTTTTTGAAAACTAGTGTGTGCCAATCAAGTTTTTGTGTGATCAAAAACTTAGGGTACACAGATAAATTAAACAAGAATCGATATGTTAGAGGGTTTTTCTTATCGGCTTCCACTTTATAAGGTGATCTGATCATGCGAGATGAAAAGAAGACAGAGAGAGAGAGAGGAAGATGAAACGAGCATCCAATTTCTATTGTTGTCTAGATAGTTTTATCACATTTTATCAATCGACTCCTTTTGATGCCGAGATCGGAGGTGGCTATTTGAGCAAATAATGGAACAAACATGGAGAGGAGTATTGTCCGAAAACGATATTGTGGGGGAGGAAATGTGAAAAATGTCTCAATTCTAGATGCCTCAGCATGACTATTCTTTTTTTCGTACGTCTTTATCCACTGATAAGTGGCACAACTTCAAAAAGGGCTGATAAAATAAACGGAAACAAGTCAAACAAAATTAGAAGACCAATTATGAGAGGAATGAGGTAAAACACAATAAATCGAGTACGCAGTCTTCTTACTCTTATCAGTGATAATGTGTAAAGAATAGAGACAATAGAGATTACCGCCAAACAACTACGCAAAATTGGAGCCGAAAGTTGAAAGAAGGATGTTGAACGTAGGAAGGAGGCAAAAGTAGGAAAATCATTTCAATTATTAGTGATAAGAAGAGTTAACATGATGATAAATTTGTTGCAGCGGAGAAAGGTTTTACGATCGGGTGACAGAAATGACAACTGAAAGTTAGAACGACAAGGAATACCCAAGCAATACTGTAGACTCAAAACGATGTTGAAAAGAAATGACAAGAAAGTAGGATCAAATGAAGATCGAAGAAAAGAAAAAAATGGAAAAGAATGTGGAAAAAAAAAGTTTATGACAAAGCAGGAAGACGCAACGTTTTCTCATGATCAATGGAAAAAAAAGTCGTGATATGATGGAAAAGAAAAAGGTGGGAAGGCAGCACAGTAAGACATTCCAAGCCTGAAACATTCCAGAAAATGGTGGAAATTTTAAAATTATCTGAAGAATTAGAGCGATGCAATAATAGCTTGAAAAGCGATAGTATACCATACTCGACTGATAAAATAAAAGTGAAGACTATACTACAGACTTTGAGAATGAAGTCAAGGGAAGCAAAGTAATTTGGAGAAGTAGGGGTTTTTTTTCAAAGAGCTCAAGCTTTTGAGCTTAAAGCAAAACGTTCAAAGAGGACTCTTTTCATCTGAAATTATGTGCATAATAAGATCATAAGGTTCAAAAAGAAATTTATCTTCATATTATAAAGTCACAGTACGCATTCAGACTTTTTTAAAGGCGCATGGAGTTGGTCTCGTAACGAAGTGCCACACTAGCAGTGGTGGCAGTCACTTTTCGTCGTGGGACCAAGCCCATGCGCCTTTAAAAAAGTCTGAATGCGTACTGTACCTTTATAATATCATTTTGGAATATTCTTCTATCTATAATAAATTTCAATTGCAATTTTCAAATTTCTATAGAATTTTCTAATGAGATACCATGTGATTACTCTTAATGAGAAATATTGAAACAAAAGGAAAAAAGAGTTTAAAACAGCCTTGAACGACTAGGTTCTGATGAAATGACATGAGACGACAACGGACGGGAGTCAATGTCACATTTTGTTTCTTTCCCTTTTCTTCATCTATCTCTCCACGAATACAGATAGGAATGAAAACTGTGAAAGAAAGAATTAGAAATAGAGAGGCAAGAGAAAACCAAAAAGAGACAGTATACTCATTAGGAAATCGCATCTCTGTGGAATGTCCAGAAACTATGAAGAGGAAAAAAGAAAAAAAATATGCTTATTTTTCTTGTCTCCGAATTGACCAGCAGCAGCTGCTGTACATATCTGTGTGGATGTCTGCGTCTGTGATTCCATCACTCTCTTATCCACGTTTTTTCACCAGAGTCATCATTTCTGGTTGTAAACTATACACTACCTCATTCTCTCTCTCGGACAACCCCAAGACACAGTTTGAATTGAAAATGAAGAGCAATCAGACTAAATGCATTAAAAATCAACTACAGAAAATGATAAAATTGTCAGAAGATCAACTTTTTTTGAGTTTGAAAGAGGACGGAAAATTACAATTACAGGAACAAATTCACACAGCATATCAAAGAACTGAGAAGCATTCTGATAAATTAATTTTTGAATTAGATATTCCTTATTTCTTATTCTCACTATTTTACAGCTCGCTTTACCAGTAACGGGAATGTCACAGAATCAAACATTTGATCACAGAAACGTCTAGAGCTTTTTCATACTGTCACCGCCCAAAACAAAATGGTGAGTCATACAAAACAGCACGTCAACTGTTCGCGTTTCGAAATACGCAAAGTAAAGATTCAGGAGAAACGGCATTATTCAGTAGTGGGATGATCATTTTCAGTTACACCTAGTTCTTCAAAAATGTTCATCAGCAACCACTGAAAATCAAGAATTTCAGTAGACTAGAGTAGGGGACACTTTCGTGTTTATATCAACAAAAAAGCGGATGGCCTTCGCACATTAGTTCCCAAAGTTCACATGACACATGAGAGAAAAAGAATAGCAGAATATATACTTTTGTAGACTTTCATTCAGGGTTTTCGAATTCCAAATTTTATGAAAGTTACGAGAAGAATGCTATTCACAATGGAAGAGTTGAAAAAGAAATGAAGGATTCAAAAAACCGCACCAGGTGAGTGGGTACCCAACACGTGCCATCAAGAAAAATTCCTTCGTCTAACTAACCTCCCAAGCTTTAAACTTTGCCCTCCTGATATCCGAGGAGCTTCCCATCAATCTTTTAATAACCTAGGAACAGAGAATCCCGCATCTGGTTTTCAATGAGATCAAACCACTCTACGCAGATCTCATGAACCCAATGGGAAGTTGGTAGAAAAGTACCAAGGAAATCAAAAAAGGAAAGCACAAAAGATGAAAACGACAAGATTAGGAAATAACAAAAACTGGCATTGGTAACACTAAAAGTAAATGAAGATTCAGATGAAAATTAGATGAGAGTGAAATAAACATTGCCGATCGAGAAATAGAGAGATTCTTAGGTTGTCTACGTCTTTCTTTTGTGTTTCTTCTCTTTCAGAAAGAGAAAATATATTATAAATGACGAAGAGACTTTGGTTTTTTTCACTCGGCGCTGGCGCCGCTGCCTCTCTCTGTCAACGACGACTACAGTCAGCCAAATAGTCAAAGGGGAAGAAATACAGAGAATATTATGACAGAGAGAGTGAGGCGGATACAGAAGGCACACATCGAATATGACGATGATGTGAGAGAATAAGGAGAAGTGAACGTAGAAGAACCAGTTCCCGACATCATTTTTCTCTGCTTCGGGACTTTTTTCTCTCAAGATAAAACACTGAAAACTCTCTCCTGCGGTTTTCTACCGCATTGGCTTTTTCTAATTTTTGTCCTGCTTGGAAAGGTCAAGACTGAAGCGCCGGAGGCGCGGCTGTCTTGTGAAATAAAAGAATGAAGAGAATGATAAAGTTTGAACTATCCAAAATCGAAATTTGTTTTTGTCAAAAATTACTACTTCCCATTACAGATTATCAGTTATCACTCGTCAAATTCAGGATTGGCTACGCCTTTCAATTGTACTCAAAAGAATGTTTTTTTGCCTCAAAACAATTGAAACACCATGGAAAAAGTGACTTCCTAAATTGTCACGAGATAGTACAGGCTGAGAATAAGAGTGTAAGAAACAAAGTAATCGTAGAAGTAGGTGTGGTCGATGGACAAAAATGGAAGAGTGGATTTAATTTGTAGAATCTAATCTGATGAGCTGAAGGGATAATAAGTAATAGGTGGAAAGGATTAGTTGAGTTGATGAAGAGTAGAAAAATAACAGATATTTTATGTGTTGGTTGAATCAAAAATTGTACAAAGAAAATTACATTGGACTTTTCAGGCATCAAATTCTGATCCTACAAGTGCAAAATCCCGGGAAACGAATTGTATTCCATCTTCCTAGAGAGTCTCTATTCTTTTTGACAAAAAATTTCCGTTGCATTTCATAGTGTCTAGAATGTAAGCAACTACCAAAAATTATGCTTCTGAAGATGAAAAAAACAGAATAAAAGAGGGAGAATCGGTTGAATGTGTCTCACTGTGTGTGTTTCGCCCCACACATGTGTAATTTGTTGGCCATTTTCAACAATGACTACACGACGTCTTCAGGCCAGAAGCCATTGAGGAAAAGCATTATGGTCGAAATAATGGGTGGAGGTAGTTTGTGTGACTATTTAACCGATAAAAAAACTCAAAAAATGACGATAGCGAAACTGAATCAAAAACCGACTGTGACAGTATGAGAAGGGCCATAACATCTACATAATCCTCTTTTTTGAGCGATGCCGCATAGTGTGGGTAATCTATATATGGTTTACGATGTTTCTGCTGCTGACAATGTTATTTTCGATACAGAAATTTTTGCAAATGAGAGAATGTCAGAGAACATTTACAGTTTCATGCTTCTCTGATGTCTCACTTGTTTTTTTTTCTTTAGGTCACACCACCTGGATCTTCAACAAATTTCGCACGGGTCGTTGAAAGGGTCGGACTAACGAAAAAGAAAACGAATGAGAACACCGAAGGGGAAAGCAACGACTTTGTAAAAAAAAAGGAACAAAGTGTGAAACTAAATCAAGTTTTCGTCTTTTTCGCTGTTATGAATTTGTAAAAAAATACTTTTCCAGTCAAAGAAATGGGAAATCGAAGATATGTTTGGAGAGACATCTCAAGACAGCTGACCTATTCGTTATGTAATATGTGATGAGGATTAGGTCACAGCGGTAATCCAAAAACCACCACTCTGGGAAGTAAGGGTGGTCTCGCGGTTTGTATCAATTGAGAAAAGCACCCAGAACAACTGGGAAAAAAAACTATTGGTCAAAATCGGCTAGTTTCGTTTTCTGGGTTAAACAAACAAACAAAAAGTTTTTGAGATTTATGAAGAACTTAGAAGTATGAGGCGATCAGAAGTATGGGAAAATAACCACATTTTTCTGCCAATCAAACTAAATTCTAGGCACGAACAAAGGTTTTAATCTGACAATGTAACACCTTTTTGACACGAAAAGCGATGAGGAAACAGAGAATGGTTTTCGTTCGTTCCACATGCCCTTGGAATCGTTTATGTAAGAGAAAAAATTGCGGCATCGGTGGCTAAACAACGAAATAGGTAAACGATATGCGGTGAAGATGGCCGATTTTTCTCATTTCTGTTGATAGGAAAGAGGAATGAGAATTAGAGAAGGAAGATTTGGAATAATAGAAAGATAAATGTACAGATCGAAGAAGGAAAAAGGACGTGTGTACGTGAGACTGTGTTGTACAGATAATTTGACGCCGCCAAAGGCGATGATTGCGGTTTTGCCCCGCGCGTTCAACTGCTTTTCATCATCTAAGCAAAGTTTTAAATAGAAAACAATGAATGTTGGCCATCCAAAGAGATTTAAAAAAATAACTGTTGCTCTTTCCATGAAACTTCGAAATGTGGAACAAGAAGTACATAATGCATTTTCACTCATGTTTTTTTTTCTGCTGCGATGTTGAGTGGTTCTGTTGTCAATTATGAAGAGTGACGAATCGAAGGATATGCATATGTGACGAAGGTGTGAAAAGTGCAAAGTGGATCTCGAATGGTTTCCGATTCGCATCAATTAGCGACGAGAGCGTGTCATTATTTATTATATTGCACAGAAGGAAAAAAGAAAGAAAGAACAAATTTCAGCCAATTTGGGACGGAATCGTTGTAAGAGAACAAACAAACAGAAGTAGAGATGAATTCTTTACTGTGCTAACTTGGAATACTGATCTTTTGCAGTTGGGTCTCGTTTCTTTTGAACAAAAAAACTGAGCACCCGTACCTCTACCAAACTACTTTAGTATTCCCGAATACGAGTAAAGGCGGAGACGAGAAGAGGGGAACTCATTCGACCGAAAAAAAAGGAAAATACATGTGTGGATATTCAGGATGATGGCCATGTCATGGATGGCAAAAAAGGGTTAAAACGTTGGAATTCGCATTGTGCCCCTCCCGTCCCCCTTTTCCCATTTCTACATTAGAGATAGGATCCGATGAGAGACACTGAGAAATGATTGAGGCGAGAGAAATATTTGAAATGGGAGAGAGAATGTGGAGACCCAGAAAAAGGGACCCTGGAATCGATGCGAGGGAGCCGTCTGAAGAAGGAGCCATCTTTTCTAGAAGGGTCCCCAGCCTTCTCTGTCTCTCTTAGTTTTCCATTTTCCATGAGTAGACGAGCCTCCGTTTTTTTTGGAGTACTACTGCAAAGTAAAGATGACGAAGAACGGATGAGAACGTACACGATGAAGAGGTGTAACCTGATTACAATTCTACTGATGGAAGAAGACGAATGGAGAAGCTGACGAGAAAGGAGGCTTTCTGAAGAGCACATGTAATCTGGATAATGCTCTCAGAAGGATATTTCAATACTGACGTAAGACAACATTTAGCAGGCTAGATCGAATCGTTTACAAGACATTCGGAAAAAACTCTAAAAACGAAAATCTTCCTTTCTCTACAACAACGTCATCGAATCTCCTAGCTGTAAAAATTTCCATGACAATATTATTCCCTTGGAATGTTTTTGTTATATATTGAAGTCTGTCTATTTTCTGTTGATCTCGATGTAGGATTCCAAACGGTCAGCGGGTATTGACACAGTTGGTAAAGGATGGCTCGAACGAGAATAGAGGAGCGTTTAGAGAACGCACCGGATGAAAATCTATTTACCCTCCAAAAACTACAACAAGTACTACACAACGCAATGTTCAAAGTACCACTTTTCAAAAACTACGGATTGAAACTGCCACCCACCTTTTTTCTCCTCGGTTGGAGTGTGTGCGATCTGTTTTCCAATCTTCGTTTTTATCTCGCTTTTCGGCGCTTCGTGCACTTTTACTTCATCAACTGGAATGATTATACAATTTTTGAAATAATCCAAATACAAATGGTCCATCGACATGCTAAATTAAACGTGACACGAAATGTTAACAATAATAAAAAAATTCAACTTTTCGACTCACCATTGTCTCCAGGCGTTTCAGGATTATTACTGCTTACTAAAACCACTTGCGACTCTTCATCGACAACCTCCACCGTCACCGACATTCTGGAAAAAAGATTGATAGAATTGTAAAAAAAAACTGCTAAGAAACTTCGAAGGAGATTCAAAACGGAAAAAGAGAAGTTACAAATTGAAGACACATACTTTGAAAATCTGAGAAAGTTCCATCATAATTGAAGGATTACTGATCACAAACATAAAATCACCTTGAAAAAAATTATATCAAAATTTTGAACTTTTAAGGCAGTTCTGCAAACACCGTGACGTCAACTCACGGCTACAGTACGCCATTTATTTTTGGAAAGTACTGTATCAATCAGGATATTTTTTCCCAAAATGACAGGCTCACTCGGATGAGTTAATTAAAGGGAAAGCGGAATTTATTCGAACATTGAACTATTTTTTGAAAGATACTAGAGACAAAAACGAGGAAGCAGGTGCACTCGGCTGGCAATAGTAGAAAAGAGAGCAGAAAATAAATGTGAGAGAGTGCCCGAGAACGCTCTTCTCAACAACATAAATCTCTAGAAATGCGAAGTTAGAATTGTGGCGAGCAGCTAGAATAAGGGCCGAACGGGAAATCGAGCGGACGATATGATATGGAAAGCAACGAAGAGAGTGATAGAGGAGAATGTGAATATAAACAATATAGATCATATGAGGGTATACACCTTTTTCCCCGTTTGTTTATCAGTTTTCTCGTAGAAATATACGATGGCAGAAGCGCCAGAAGATATCAACTTTCATAACAATTAACTATCAGCCTGAGGAATGAAAAACGGAAGAGGAAGAAGCAAAAAAACTAGAGAGAGAGAAAGAGTAGTGGGTTCTGTCTTGATCGGAGAGAAAAGAACAAGGCCCGCCGTTCTGTTTTCGAGACAAATCAATGTTTGATCAGCTGGAGGATCAACACAATAAAAAGAGACTGCGAAGAACAAAACAAAACAATACACTTTTCAACCCATTTGGAACCAAGGATTTCAGATTTTGTAGTACTATAGTACTACAGACACAGAAGGAGAGCAACCAGCAGTGTACGCTTTCTCATGTCAGAACGACAAAATGTTCTGCAAAACTAAAATTCCTGTGTTTTTCCGGACGCCAATATTGGCGTTTTCAAAGAGTTTTCACTGCCTATTTTTCTACTGATAAAGAATTTCAAAACACCTTGGTTTAAAGAAGATATGATTTTATATCTTCTGTCAAAAAACATGAAAAGAGTTGTGAAATACAAGAGGAATTGTTTTCTATTTTACCTTCTTTTTTGTTTTGAGTCATTTTGCACTTGCCAACAAAGTGATAGCTGATAAAAACGAATTGTTTACCGGGTTGATGAAAAACCGTTAATGAGCAAATTACGATGTGAAAAATCATAAAAAATGAACGAAACGAATTCCTTCCGAAGAGTGAACAAAGAGAGAACAGATTAATGGGTTAGATTACGTTTTGGTCATCGTTTTGGAAAAATGAACTGAAGTGACCTAAAAAGGCATCGCATTGTACCTGTCAGTGTGTTTTAATATGAATTCAAGAATTCATTTCCAGAAGCTGTGCAGATCTCTTCTATGAGTGAAAAACATGATCAGAACCTGTCTTGGAAATGAAAAATGGAAGAGTAATGATTGAGAAACGATATAGTTTTGAAAATAGATATTTTAAAGGTGATGCGATCCGAACTTACTAATGAAATTGGTGATGATCACCCTACCATATCATGGATAGGGTGATCCCACCTCTACAAATGAGTCATCAAATTAGTCCTCAACAGTTGCTCATGTTTTGATCTACGTCACTTCTCTATACATCTCACAGAGACTCTGAGGAAATCGTGATTCCAGATTTTAAAAAATCACAAGAAGCAAAAAGCCGGAGAAAACAAAAGAAACTGAATTGCGAAAACGAAACTTCTCAAAAAAATTTTATTGGGCAATATTGGCGACTGAACGATGATCAAAGAGAAAGAGGAGATGCGAATGCAAAACTTGGTTTTATTTTAGCAGTTTTTGATAACCAATATGGTATGATCAACACCACATTCATTCGAAATCAATCTACGAATTCAATTAAAATTAATTTCCAAAAACTTTTTTTTGTTTCTCGAATCCATTCTTCTTCTTCAGCTCTACATCGAAAGGACATCACGACATTCTCTCTGCGTCTCTTCATCTTCAATTATGTTCTCACAATTCGTTAACTTTTTCTTGAGTGTAATAAATAAAACCTATCAACGGTGTCCACCATCATTCAAAAGGGGGTAAAACTGTTCTAATTCTTTTCTCCTTTTCATCGTCAATTTCTTTCTTCCGATTCTTTTCTGATTATCATCACATAGACATGCATGAAAACCAACTGTGTAGTCGGTGCAAATGCCCTTTTGGAGATCTACAGTCTTCTAGTTTTCATTGCGTCCTGAATTCTACTTTCAAATAATGCTCAACTAAAAAATGTTCTGACATACTATAATTCTTTTTATCAAGGCCTGAATCAATATATTTGTTTCCTGAAGATCAAAAGTTGAGAATAAAAATTAATAATAGAAATAGACAGACTCGGAAGAATACGTAGAACAACAAAATGTTGGAAGAAGCATTCTGTCTGATATTCTAAGTAACAGACTTATCATCAGAATTTTAGAATCTGTTGTAGTTTGAGAATATAAGTCCATAATCTAGACATGAACCTCCAGAAAACAATCCTTAAAACTATTAAAAGTTATAACAGAATCTAAAAAATATAGAAGAAAAAACTTATTCTGAAGATAGCATGTCAGTGTTTCAATGAACTTTTTATCATACCAAAAAATAAAAAATCAATAGATCAGCTGGCTTTTTTCTGTGATTTGACCGTGGGATAGAGAATTGTTTTCATTATTTTCCTAGGCTTTATTGCAAGTGGAAATGTAAGTCCATTGAGAGTTGTTGAAACTTTTTTCAATGTTTTAGATTTTCGCTGAAAGGTGTGAGTTGGAAAATACATCTTCACATTGTCGTCTGCGTTTTGGCATCTCCTATGTGTGTTCTGAGAAGTTATCTTTCCAAATTTGAGTACGATTTTTCTATTCTGATGAGTAGTTGCTGAAACCATCCAAATGTATTTTGCCTATGGTAAAAACGTTCAGATTTTTCATTCCGAATTTCTGTTTCGAATTGTTCTTTATACAGTTCCGTCATTTGGTTTTTGTTTCCCGGCCTTCGGATTAGCTGATGTCATAAAGTGATGTTGTATAACATATATTTCAAGATTAGCCTCAAAAAGTTATCTAGTTCTTTTATTCCATTTAAAAACAAAAAACCACTTCTCATTGAGAACAGTCTGATCATTCTGTCTCCAACCACAAGGTATCTCATCTCAGAGTATTTTTTGTACCCATTCTTTGGGTGCATTCAATTACGTATCTTCCTGTCACTCCTACTTTTCGTCTGCAAGGATTGTCGATCACTAACTACTTCTTCATCCTCTCTTCTTCATTTTTTTGTTTCTCTTCCGCTTTTCCCTTCTATGATATCATCTCATCATCTTCTTTCTTCATATCCTCCTATACTGTCAACCACCTGCCAAATTATGATTTTTGCTCTTAACGCGTCGAAAAAAACTGCGCCAGAGGAGGACGGTCCGCCGTCCTCCTATCAAAGTTATCAAATCTTTTCGCACTGATAAAATGAATCCTTTTCTCATCTTCGATTCTTACATGGTTTGGTTTTACCTCTTTCGGTCCAAAAAAAAGAAGAAGCAATATCTAGCAAGAAAAAAGATGAGAACTGTCAACTGTAGATTATCAAAAAGTAGTATTTAGTGGGATAAATCGGATGATGCAGGTCTCCAATGATCCAATTCTTTGTAGACGTTCTGCATGGAAGAACATTTTGTTACATTCGTATAAATCTCAAAGTGTTCACAGAACTTAAGAATTCTTCCATTTATTCAGTCTACCATTCAACATTTCATACATCCGAGCATCAGATTATCACGAAATCACTATATCATCTATCATCGAGATAGTTATTTTCAGAATTCGTCTGCCAATTCTTTTAAATT
>GL380332.1:81435-95756 GCA_000143925.2 Caenorhabditis brenneri
ATCGCTTCTGCTCAACGATCACGGTGTCTCGTGCTGGACCGTCGTAACTCCTGAAATAATCATCTTATTTATCAAATGACTACCACTGATATGAATCCAACAACAAAGATCATTTTCAAATATCATTTCAAAAAAGAAGGAAATAAACTCACGTTATGATTCCATAACGGTTGCTTCGTGGCAATTGAACAAGGGCCGAAGTGGCGACAACACAGAGTAGAAGAATCATCTGGATTGACATGATTGTGTTACCTGGAAACGAAAGAAATGAGAAAGAGAGGAATGTCAAAACGAATAGATGTGACAAATTGAATTTGGGGATAAGCAGAAGAAATGGGCTCCGCATTCTCGAGAGCACAAGAAAAGGGGCGGAGCTTGAAGTCTGAATACGGGTTGTTGATGAAAAAAGAAGAGAAGGAGTTATAAATCAATCAGAATTCACTGAAAAAAAAGACAAGAGATACGAGAATTCACCTTTCCGAAAAGCCGTCTAATAAATTAAAGGATTGAGAACTCAGTGTCAGACAATATATCCCACATGACGTAGGAACATGTTATGGAATCGAGGTAAACAGTTCGAATAAGCCTTCTGTCACATTCAGATATGTGATATTAAGTGTCGAGAGGATATTGATATGGAATCAGAGAATCGGAATAACTTGAACCCCTTAAGTTAAGCATAAAGAAGGAAAACGTTTTGGACATTGTTACCTTGAAATTGGTGAGTCCTATTTCAGGATAAAGTGAATCTCCACACGTTTCTATTACCAAAATGTGAATTCTAAGAAGAGCAGTGAATGTCTGATGAATTGTTTTTGAAATCGTTCAGTTGTTCACATTCTAAAAAATGTCCGGTCTCTCTACAGAATACACTGCTTTCTGGGAAATGTCAATAAACTGATTTACAACTCAGTCACTGGAAAAAAAAACATAATCAGAGCGAGAGTTCTTGACTTTCGTACTCACAAGATCTAATGATTTATTGCTCAAAAGAGGTCACGAGGTACGTAAAAAGTGGAAGAATAGTTGAAAGGAGAATGGAAAGAGGGAGATGGAGAAGTTTTGAATAGTTTAACTAACTATTCAAGGTTCTGAGATGATTTAACTGAGTGGGAAAATTGTTAAATTTCTGAATTCTAGCGGTAATAATTGACACGGAGAAGCTTAGTGGGAAAAATTGTAACATAATTCTAAAAGCAGGTTTCGCACTTTTTTAAAACGAATTTCGTTGTTAATTGGAAGTAAGCCGTTCCATAATTCAAGTTCACAGTCCAGGAATTTGAGTTATGATATTGTTTATTCTCAAACTGGTTGAGCACATATTATTGAAAGAAACTTCACTGATATGACATGACATATTGACGATTGTCATTACATAAAAATACTTCAAGCCCATTCTTGTAGCTAATGCTGCTCAGTGATCATGGTGAACAGGATTAAAGTTTGTTGGGGCGGCATCCAAAAAAAAGTACACTCCTAAATCTTTTGGGAATCCTAGACAACACAAAATGACGTTTTCTATTTTCAATGCCTCCCCTAGAATACACAGAATAGTTTCTTTTTCTCTTCTAATTTTCATGCATGATTTTTCTTCCGACTTCATGAATTCAAAATCACTGACTTCTTGTGTTGAGGATAGTTGTGCTTTGTTAACTATTAAGAAGAAAAAGATCAAGATGTGTGAAAAACAGAAAGAACGAGATTCGTACAAATGAGATGGGAAACGGAAATGAGAAGATGAGTGAGTGAAAAGAAAGCAAAAATGGAATAAATGACTTTGAATTGGACAAAAAACTAATAGTTGGTACCACTCACTCTACGAATGTTTTCGATGGACCTCTTTGAAATAAAAATGAATAAGAGTAAGAATAAGGAAGAGTCGCTGCAAAAAAATAGAACAAAAAAACCATGAAACAGAAGAATTTTTGAAGCAATAGGAATGTACAAATGGGCGGAGTTTTTTGATGTTTCTTTACTTGATCACAACCTTTTTGTTGTTTCGACGTCAAACGGATTAGTGCATTTATGATCTAAATCTTGGAATATTATATTCAAAATGATCTAGATTCACCCACGTTTTTAACAATTTTGTTCTCAGTGGTTCTTGATTTGTATTCCATAGGAAATAACATTTTGAAGGTTTTATGAACAATATATGAGAATATTATTCAAATCACTAGGATCCTAGAATTAAGAAACCAAACGGACCAAATATCTCAAGGAGTTATCCTCTTGAAACTTCAAACGGTTTGGATTAAGAGGATTATTTGAAATATGAACTTAGGAAACAAAAATCAAAAATGTACAACTTTTAAAAATACTATTCTGACGGATTGGTGATATTTCAACAAGTAAAAAAACCAATCGTCATTTCGAAATTGAAAGTGATGTCTACGTCATCATTCGTCTTCATTTTTCGGTTTGACATCTGACATTTCGTATGGCTACACCACTCTTCAATTAACCGTCGCCTAGGGACAGAATTCATTTATCGATAATCACATTTCTTGAGAAGAAGCAGAAGTTATTACGTTTGGTATACACGGAACACACGAATTTCTTGTTTTGTGATCAAGAAATTCAAGAATGAGTCGTCAATGAATGACTGTCTGAATGAGTGAATGACGTGAACAATCATCTTTGTCTACACGATATTAGGAAGTTAAGTTTAATAAAATAGGGATACGGTACGATTACCTTAAAAATTCCGAAGAAGGTCTTTTTGACTGAAGTTTTTCAATTACTCATTCAAAATCAAATTTTGCAAGCATGGAAGGTTTTTAAAGATATCTGCTACATTTATAAATGTGTGTAGAAGCATTTCATTCATCTTCAAATGAGGCGTCACGGTTACTGTATGTTCTTCAGGTCAGTAAGATCGAACCATGAATTAAACAGGAGTGAATGATACAGATGCATACAGCTTCTTTTTATGAAAACTAACGGCATGAAAAAACAGTGAAGAAGATTAGGTAATTGAGAAAAAGAGGTTTAAGAAAATTCACGAAGAAAATGAAATGAAAAACTGAACTATCCACTCTTCATTTCTTCCGTCATTCTCACACAATAAAAAGTT
Source organism: Caenorhabditis brenneri (assembly GCA_000143925.2). Lineage (NCBI taxonomy): Eukaryota > Metazoa > Nematoda > Chromadorea > Rhabditida > Rhabditidae > Caenorhabditis > Caenorhabditis brenneri. Next base: position 84,512 of record GL380332.1, read on the forward strand.
CATGTAACCTAGTTTCCTCGTAAACATTGAGTAAGTATGCTCATAAAAAGAAGCCCGTATCCAGAAAAGTAGCCCACGTCATCAACTAACCAATCTTTTAAAAGGAATAGATGAACTAAGAATGTTTTAAGGAGTCAGAAGATTTTGAGTCAAAAAGTAAATGTCTCTGCCGACTTATATACTTTTCTCCTGCTTGGCAATATTCTAAATCTGAAATCTCTTCCCGGTATGGCAGAAATTATAAATTAAATCACATGAACTCACGTCAAAGTTTCTTACTGCTCGTAAACCAATCAGACTTGTCTTGTGAAATAAGACATGATGTACAGTAGGAAACATTGAAGTACTTCGTTTGTCGAATTGAATTTATTCAAATAAGAAGTCTAAGAATAGACTTCAAAAAAAAACTTAACAAATAAAAAAAACAAAGAAAAATCTAGTTACTAGCTACCTACCTATACTTACAACAACGAATAGAAAGACCCGTTAAAATTTTTTTTTAATAGAAGCCTAATTGCGGTTATTGAAGAAAGTGGGTTTAAAGACGGCAAGGTTCGCTGATGGGATCCATTTTGACAATTCTCCTCATATCGAATTTTCTCAGATTCACATTGATATAAGCACCATCAAAGATACGTTCTGCATAAGCTCGAGCTGCCGCCATGGAATGCATTACTCCTCTGCAAACTTCAACTTATTTAAGGAACATTTTCTTTTTTTCTTCCTAATCGGTATTTTCTATTCTTCGTTCCAGTAAACAAAAACTTTGTGAGAAGTTCATTTCTCAAACACGAAAAATATCCGAAATTCCATCATTACTCAGCGTGATCTTTCATTCAGATCAGCGGCAATTGATCTAAATCTAATTCCGTTGACCTACGAAAGAAAGTAGGTCTCCCGTATCTGTTGGGAACCGCTGACGAATCTAATAATCCCGTAATTGATATAATGAACCTTTATCCCGTCATTCTCCACCCTCAACGCAACCATGAAAATACAATTAAATTTCATACCTTTCTCCAAATCCACACATCATGTGCAAATTCGTATACATGGGATGTTCTCCGATAACAGGGGCATCATCAAATGTATTGATATCTTGATAACCACTCCAAGCACTTTTTACCTGGAAACAATTCGTGAAAAAGAATCAATGAAGATATGTTTCTTGCCTTAGCGGTTCGAAAAGCTGGCACTCGATCTACGAGGACAGGCCAAATTTTTTGGTAGAAGTCATCATAATCTACATCCAAATTGTCATGATTCCGTTTAGAATCTTCTTCTTTACTTGGAGTTCTTCCAACTAAATATGTCTGTCCACAATCAGATTGTCGACAGAAAACACCTGTTGTTGGATCGACAATAAATGGAAGGTCAGCAGGGACATCTGGAGCAAACACAACAAAAACATCTCGTTTCCGTGGTTGAACTGGAACTGGTACCGCAAGAAGTCCGGTTCCTTTACCTGAAATTAAAACATTTGAAATGGGCAGTTTGAACGATTGTTCCAATTTAATGTATTCGAAAAGTAAAACTTAGCATACCAATTCCTGCCATTTTTGCTACGTTTCCTGCCCATGGTCCTGCCGCATTGACAATCAAGTGTGCTCGAATTGGTCGCGCAGTTGCATCATTCATCTGTGGACGTACTAAAACTCCAGATACTCTTTGTGCTCTCAACTTGTTTGCATCTGCAGTGGCATCATCTCCAAAAGCATGGACTTCAGAACTTGCACGATTTCGCTCGAATTGAAAGCCTTCAACCTCGCCTTTTACATACTGAAACGAAACATTTTTCAACTAATCTAAAAACACTGGAGTATGCATAGCTAATATGGAAAAAATGTTCAAACCTGCACTCCTAACGTAATATTCTTTTCACGAATTGCAGAGAGAAGTTGCCATGTGTCAATTGTTCCTTCGTTTTCCAGACCTTTAATGCTACTATTATCTACTAGCTCTAATTCAGTTAATGTTAACCTAAGCTCGCCAGAAGAATATCATCTACATTCATATAAGGGTATTTCTCCAAAAGTTCATCCTTTGATAGCAGCTGTACTTTGGCACCACGTTCGCTGGAAATGAGAAGGATAAAACAAAAACTTTTTGAACACATTACATTTGAACCTTCCATGCGGATCTCATGATTTCTACTTCTTCTTCGGTTTTTGCGAATCGCAAGTAGCCAGTTGGATAGAAGTTGATATCAGGTTGTTCAGAATCTGAAAACATAAATTTCAATTAAAACTTCTTGTTTTACGTTTACCGAGAATCCTCAGGTGTTCTCCAGCGTGTCTGAGAAATTCAGTTGTGAACAAACTCATATCGACAAACTCAGGTATTGAAAACTGTTGAGTGATACCACCAGTAGATAGCATAGTACTGCTTTTTGTGAACACATCATTGTTTTCTACTACTACTACCTGAATTTTTATACTTCAACAGAAAATACACTTGTTCAATCTCACTTTGAAATCTTCATCTCTGAATCGTTCTTTTAACCAAAACGCTGTAGAAGATCCTGTTAGACCTCCACCAATGATAACAACTTCTGCTCTATACGGGAAAACCTCATTATCTAGAGTTCCATGCTTCATATGAGCGATGGGGTGTCTACGTTTGAAAGCATCTTTTCTGGCCTGAATACATTTCGATAGGTAATAGCGTGAACGATTCATACCTCCTGAAATCTTCTTTTCCATCTTCTAAAATCGTATGTTAATCCGTGCCAGACTCTTTTCATAACATCTTCTCCAGGTTCAAAGTGTCTTTCATTCTCGAACCGTTGCCATAATAATGGATTAGAAGTGTGGACTAATCTGGTACAGCTTAATGCAGGTCGAATATTCTGACAGAGGAGAACTATATTTCTCATTCTGAAATTAAAACATAGGTTCTGTCTTGTTGGATTGACTCTAATTTTGTTTCAAAATTACAAATCCTGGTATTTTTTAATTAAACTACGACACTCCGAAATAACGAGTGGCCGCCGTTTAGTAGTATTTAAATTCCATGAATTCATGTTCATATGAACATTTTGAACATTTTTTCCTTGTCGACTGTGAGATAACACATCCTTTTCATCAGTTTTTATTCTGTTGATAATTTAGCCTGAAATAAGCACTGCGACGGTAAATTTTCAGCACGAAAACATGGCCGACATCGTTGAACGAATGAAAAAGAAAACCGTCGTGAAGCCGATTGTTTATGGCAACACAGCCACAAGATTGGAACAAAAGCGTGAATCTGATCAACACACACATAAATGGACAGTGTTTCTCAGGTTCGTGTTTTCAAACTGATCACTTTCATTTTCAAGGCTTTTAGGCCATACATGTTAGAAGATCCGACCAAGTGGATTCGTAAAGTGCAATTCAAGCTTCACGAGAGTTACGCGAATCAAACTCGAAGTTCGTTTTTTTTACTCATTCTAAACGACTATTGCGTCGTTCACTTTTATGGGGGAAAGTAGATAAAGATATTCTTTTTTAGTCATTGAAGAGCCACCGTATGAAGTCACTGAAACGGGATGGGGAGAATTCGAAGTCCAAATTCGGATTTATTTCGTGGATAGTAATGAAAAACCAATAGTTGCTTTTCATTATCTTCGACTTTTCCAACCATTAATTGAGCTTCCTTCTGGAGAACAAATTGTTTGCACTGAGTTTTACGATGAGATTGTAAGTTGAACGTTACATATAAAAAAGATTACGTAATCTACTTTCAGATTTTCCAAGAGCCAACAGTCCAAATGTACAGAGCACTACAAGCAAGTGAAGGAAAACGGCCAGACAAACAATCATTCTTAAATGACAGTGAGTTTTTCAATTTTTTATTGAAAGTTTTAATGTTTTCGTTGAAAAAACGGTTTAAAGTCGATTGATTCATACCATATACGATAATTTTCACCCGTATTGTGCAATACAAACGTATACTTGCCAATATATATCATTTCGATAGAGTGTGTTTATGGTGCGATGTCTTCCATTCTTTTTTTCTAATTTTAATCGAGCCATATGATGAAAATTCAGTTGAACAAGTCAAGAATCGTACCCGTGAACTAGGAGAACATGCCCAAAAAGAGATTGCTGCAGAGATTGAGGATCTCCGGGAAACACTCAAAGATGCTCATAAACTAATCGTCAAATACAGCGCCGAGCTTGTCGAACAAGAATAATAATAATGACCTCGTTTAAATATTCCATTCTCATATTTTTAAATTTTGAAACTCACATCAACATTCGAAATGTTCTTCGTAAGTTACCTTTCATTATAAATGATCTTGAAAACTAATGACTTTGAAAAACATATATACATATTTACATAGCTGAAGTCGCTTACTTTCCTTCTTGGCACACAAAAAATTTATTGGTCATTCAAAACTGTTCTATCATATGTTGTTGTTTCGCTTCTTTTCTATTCGTGAACTATAGACGTATCTGACCAATATTGATGTTTTATGTACTCGAACAACACCCAAATACTTCAAAATCGTATCACCAAACTTGTCTTTTTGAAGCTACAGTACCGTGCGAAAGTAAACGAGCATTCACGGCGTTTCAGATGACTTCAGCTGACTTCGAGCATGCGCCAAACAGTCGAAAATCTTTCTAGGCTTCTAGAAAATTTTGTTTTTATCAAATATAGCTCGAACTTCATTTTTGTAGTAGACAGTTTTTTTGTGCAACCACTTTCCCTGCAGATAGAGCACGCCCAACTCAGATACCTCAGAAATCACTCATTTTCCATAGAAAAATCGACTATTCCAAAAGCCTTCCCTTGAACGAGTTCTATTCAGAAATTGTACAAAAAGTTGTCAACTACAAAAATGAAGTTCAAGTTATGTATCATACGTCCAAACTTCTTCAGAACCGTTGAAAATTTTTCGACTGTGTTAAGCATGTCAGCTAATTTAAACTGGAAACCATGAGTGTTCGTATCCTTTTCCACGGTACTTTATTTGGTTCTTTTGTCATACAATGCTCAGAACTGCAATAATGGGAAATCCCTGGGTACCCCCCAATACACGTTTAATTTCCCAATCCTCTCTTCTTCTTTTCTTCCGTATTTTCATTTATTGATCGAAGTGCCAACGTGACGTCATAGAGTGTTCGTGTTAAGCATAGACGCAGGCATTCTCACTAAAAATTATGGACATGCATCATTGTTGCTTCGAGAGACTTAGAAATTTTAGTTTCTTTGCACGAAGAGACATAGAGTGCGCGACGTGTGCCCGTGTTATAAAAATGTTCAGAGAGTATATGAAATGAGGAGATTTTAGGCGAAAGACCGTTGCGATTCAATAAACCCAGAGAAAACGCGCGATTTTGTCGCTGCGACGACGTCGCGACTTTTTCCCAATTTTAGAAATTTCCAGTCCGAACTTCTGTTTCAACCCTATATGACAAAGTTCATCTTAATCCCCATTCTCTCCTTTCTATCTTTCTCATGCTACAGTAACCCTCAGTTTTCAAATTCCGGTATCCTACTCTTCAGTTTTAGCAGACCTTCCCTATGCATGCAATTTTAATAGTCTGGATTAGTTTTAAAGGGAGGCCCTCTATTCGAATCGATAGGGTCTCGCCACGACAACATTTATTCAGAATCTGAATTGACTACGATATCGATCCGCTTTTTGAGTATTCTCGATCATATACACGTATAAAGGTTAACAAAGAATCAGTATTTCAATTCAATTTCAGTATTTTTTGCTTTCCGATTTCTACTCTATTAGTGTTTTTTTGCACCATAGATTTCATCTATATATATACATGTATATCCGAAACAATCTATTATTCTGGTAATATATGTTTTCTATTTCTCTGAAAAATTATAAATATAAGAAACGGTCTTGTATGATTCCATAACTATTTCACTCATTTGCAATCCTATTCATGGGTCCATGGCATCCCAATTTAGCGCCGAAATTAGGGATTTCGATGTCGAGTCTTTCAATCCTATGAGAATCTCACAATATCGAGAAACATGATTATTAAACCTTGTTTTTTTGTCTAGTTTTGATGTTAGAGCTGTTAGACCATCTGATCAATACGTTCTCCTCATTTTGGATTTTTTCACCATCATCTTCTATAGCAACTCCTGAAAGAAAACCTTGTCTTCCCGTCATGGTGAACCCAATACTTTGCTGATAATCCCTCTTACCCTAACTCTGTTCAGCTCTGGCAGCTTATCCTCTTCTCAGTTTCCATTCCAAATTTTTACGCCTAAGAAATATTGAGGTCTAGGTACAGTAAAAACTATAATAGAAGGGCATGCCCTTCTAATTTTCAACATCTCTGTAGAGTGACTTTCTATTTTTCGAAGCATCTTCCGAATTTAACCTCTTTCAATTTTAACGGAAACATAGAAATAAAGTATGAAAGTCCTATGCAAGTGTCCCTCTTCTAAAGTGTGTCCTTCTATAGAAGGACCTTCATTTTTGGGGGTTCTTCTGATATAGTGTCCTTAAATTGAGCTGATATCTCATCAGTTTTATCGCTGAAATGTCGGAGTCTTTTGTTCCCATATACAATGTGTGAAAAATGAAACCATACTCCTCATTGTCATATGTTTCCTGAATAGAACTTCTCCACATCTGTTGACCAGAGTAGGTGAGACCAAAGGAATCTCATTTTACTCTATGTAGTGAACATTATCATCGTCGAGCTAAGGGCTTCTACTTCAATACTTTTTCCTCATCATGATTGATCGAACCTTCCTCACTATGATATTCTAGGTTTTTGGAAGCACTGATCTGGCTTTCCAAGTTTTTATGTTAGCACCATTAGAGGTGATGATGATGTCGATAACAAAAAGACCCGTCGCCACGCACGAAACGCTCACAAAACACTCATTCATGCGCTCACTGAACCCTCACACACTCACGACATACACACATCATTTTGCCTCACACACCGCGCCGTCGCCATCCGCACCGCCTGGGTGGCCGATGTTCTAACTTCATAGTTACAAGTAAAAATTAATCTCGACTCCGCCCATTCTAATAAGATCCGGATCCGTTTTTTTCCAAAAGCGGTGAAATCAGTCGACTTTCAAAATCTATAGTCATACCATTGCATTGATTCTTGAAGCTTGTAGGTGTTAAGAAATTTTGCTTCATTATTAGATCTTATCAACTAGACAATCGTTTTTTCTGAACTCCATGTGAATCTTTCTTCGAATCCCAGTATATCTAACCAGTTCAATGTACCTCATAGACTTTTGATTCCTACGTGGCACCCATTTTTCGGCGACTGAAGCATGCCTCTGTCGACGCTCCCGACGCGGAATACCAGGACGGACCGAGAGAGTACTACTCGAGAAGAGAGTCAGACGATTGAGTGCTGCTCACCCTTCTTCTCAGCGTCGGCGGCGGCGACCAGCGGCCGAGGAAGGGGAGGGGAGAGGACGGCCAATTTGGCTGCGTACCACGTTTGATACTCAGTCACCCATACCACAGCTGGTCGTCTCGCGCGTTCAAATCTGGATTGCCGCGCGCGCCTTTTTTCATACTTTTTCAAAATCCCACATATTCATTACTGTAATTCCTTCCGGTTACAAGCTTCTCTCGTACGATCAAAAAAATTTAGAAAAAAATTTTCAGAATGGTCACCGCTGATGAAACGGTGCTGGCCACGACCACCAATACAACGCCTATTTCGGCCGAATCTACGGAACCGAAAAGCAGCGATGAGTTGTCAGACTCGGAAACTGATAAAATAGAAGTAGTGTTTTAGAAAAAAAAACTAAATTTCACACATTTTCTTTTCAGAAACTGAAAGCAGAGCAGCGTGAAGCTCTTGTCGAATCGAGCAACAATGTGGAAGTAAATGGGAATGAAGAGAACGGTAATAGTGAAGCTACTCTCGTAATGGAGACTACTACCGCAGTTTCTGAAACAGCTTCTCTTCCGGAAACCACTGAATCCTTGGACACCACTTCTTCTGTTGAAAACGGAACCGAAAAAGAAGTGGTTGCAATTGAAGAAATTACCAATGGCGACTCAGCAACGACTTCCGATCATAAACAATTAGAAGAAGGAGAGGTGCAGAAAGAGCAGCCTGAAGAAGTTCAGACAGCTGAAGCTGAAAAAAAGGAAGAAGAGGAAAAGCAGAAAGAGGCCCCTGAAGAAATTCAGACAGATAATCCTGAAAAAGTTGAAAATGGTACAACGGCTGAAAACGATGACGATATTATGGAGATCACAGAATGCTCTGTGACGGTCCAAAATGGAGCTGAAAAAAAAGAAAATGAAGGTTTGTTGTAATTAACATGTCTGAAAAATTTCCTAACATTCTCTTTTGTAGAAGAACCTCTCGAGTTAGACGACGACGAGCCAATGCCATCACTGATCAATGGTGACTCTACGAAAGAGGAAGCAGTTACGTCGGAAGCTCCAGTAGAAGAGCAGAATGGAAAAGGCGTGAAAAGAGCTGTTGAATTCATTCAAATTGATGATGATGACGATGATATTCAAGAAGTCTCCGCCCCTGCTCCTCCAAAAAAACAGAAAGTTGAAGAAACAAAGAAAGAAGAGCCGGAAGGAAATCAAACCGCTCAAAAAAGGTTACTCGACAAATTGGAAGAATATGTCATTCTTCAAAAGGATCAGGCATGTAATAAAACCAGAAAAGTTCTTGACACTCTTCTCGGTGCTATCAATGCTCAAGTGCAAAAAGAGCCACTATCTGTTCGGAAGTTGATCCTCGAAAAAGTTCTTGTTCTTCCGAATACTATATCGTTTCCACCTAGTCAAGTGTGTGACCTTCTTATCGAACACGATCCCGACACTATACTTTCGAAAGTGATCACTCGTATGTACGGAGAGGAGCGTCCGAAGCTGAGTGATTCTGAAAAGCGAGAGCGTGCACTTTTGAAACAGCACAACCCAGTACCGAACATGACCAAGCTGTTGGTAGATATTGGACAGGATCTCGTGCAGGAAGCTACGTACTGCGATATTGTCCACGCCAAAAACCTACCTGAAGTTCCGAAAAATCTGGAAACTTATAAACAAGTTGCTGCCCAATTGAAACCTGTCTGGGAGACACTTAAGAGGAAAAACGAACCATACAAAATGAAGATGTCTCGGTGCCAAGTTTGTGGATTCCAAACAGAGTCCAAATTGGTGATGAATACCCACAAGCAGACTCTGCATTATACTGGCACAAAGTTCCAATGTACATTCTGCAAAGAAACCGATACCAACGAGCAAAGAATGAAAGATCATTACTTGTAAGTTTATTGTCATTTATAGCGAAATTGGTTTAACGGAAGGAATTTTGTAGTCAAAGCTTTCATTAATAAGATCATTGTTTAAAAAAAAAGTTTTTGGCAAAATTATAATTTTCTTTTTGTAGCGAGGCTCATCTTGTAATTGCTGTACCAGAAGAGAAGGAATCAAAGTATCCCTGCGCCATTTGTGAAGAAGATTTCAACTTCAAAGGAGTTCGTGAACAGCATTACAAAGTATGCAAGAGAGATTACATAAGAATTCGAAACATCATGACACCGAAACAAGACGATCATCTATACATTAATAGATGGTTGTGGGATCGACCGCCACTTGATCCAAGCATCATTCAACAACAGCAACAAGCTGCTTTGCAACAAGCTCAACAGAAGAAGCAACAACAACAACAACAACTCCTCAACCAGCAACAAGCTGCCGCTGCCGCTGCTCAACTTTTACGCAAGCAGCAATTGCATCAACAGCAACAGCAGCAAGCTAAACTTCGTGAGCAACAACAAACAGCGCAGTTTCGTCAAATGGCCCAGCTCCTTCAGCAGACCCAAAGTTCTCCACAAAATCGGAATATGAGTAACAATTTAATAGCCGGTGTGTAACCACTTTCTTCAAAATATCATCATTATTGATTATTTTTCAGCAATGCAAGCACAGATGCGACGAAACGGTCCACAAGGAAACGCCATGATGGCCAAGTTGATGCAACAGCAAATGAGTGCCCTATTAAAGAGCCAGCAAGCTCAGCAGTTGCAAGCAGCCATGGCATCCTTGAAACAACAGAATCCAAAGACACCCATGAATCAGAAGGCTCCAAGGACTGTTTCAACTCCTTCCTCTTCGTCCATCCTAACTCCCAACGCTACACCATCAGGAACCACGTATATTTGCGAGATTTGTGACCAGAGTATACAAGAGAAGGATAAATATTTGTCACATCTACAGGTAAGGAACTTAAAATAATGAGTAACGAACACATTTCGACTTTGCACAAAAAGGCTTCCAATCAAACTGAACATTTCTTCTTGCAGAGTTTACACAAACAAATGAGCGGAAAGTGTCTACAAGATATGGCACAAGGAGCCCCACTGGCATGTTCTCGCTGTCGCGATCGTTTCTGGACTTATGAAGGACTCGAAAGACATCTCGTGATGTCACACGGATTGGTCACAGCTGATTTATTGCTGAAAGCTCAGAAGAAGGAAGATGGTGGAAGATGTAAAACTTGTGGAAAACAATACGCATTCAACATGCTACAACATCTTGTCGCTGATCATCAAGTAAAACTTTGCTCTGCCGAGATAATGTATTCTTGTGATGTCTGCGCTTTCAAGTGCTCTAGTTATCAAATTCTTGAATCTCATCTCAGTTCGACTCATCCAAAGGGTGACAAGAAACCATCACCGAAGAAAGACGATTGCATAGTGTTGGACGATTAGGAAACATGAATTTATGATCGTTTTTTGCGGTACAATGTGTGTCCTACAGATCTCTATCCTTTCTTTTCTTTTATTTATTTTTTCCTTATTCAGTCTTTTCTCCCTTATGAATATTTACACTTTTTATTGCGGGTAAACCTTCCGAATACAACAGTAATTCACTCCTTTTTCCGATACCGTTTTCCATCACATTATCTGGTAACGTCTCGCTTCTGTCTCCTACCTGATAATTTTCTACTGTTTTCTGGAACTCTTAACTTTTTTCCTTTTTTGTCATGTTAAATCAAAAACCTTATTTATGGAACATTGAAATCAAAAAATTTATCTGTTTTCGAATAATCATATTCTTTCTCGTCCTCTCACTTCGAATTGTGTTCTTTTTTCCCCATCTCAGAATTCCTTTTCATGGTCCCGTTTCCAAAAGAAGGTGTAGATTTAAATACGATAAACTACATTGTGATTTTACCAGTTCTCTTTGTTCTGCTACTGATGATAAAACTAATAAGTTCGAAGTTTGGATTCTTCATATTTAGGAGAATAACTATGGTTTCAACAATTTAAT
>GL380333.1:8954-20953 GCA_000143925.2 Caenorhabditis brenneri
AACTCGAGTTTCGTATGCTTTTTCATACTTTTTTCGGCTCCGGGACATTTCGAAACCGGACATTTCGAAACCGGCGATTTTAATTGATTTTTCTGCAAATCTGAGCAAAAAAAAGGTCAACTTTTTTTCAAAAAAAAATTTTTTTTGACTGAAAAAAAAAAAAATTTTTCTGAAAATTATTGAAGTTTTTTTTTGCTCAGATTTGCAGAAAAATCAATTAAAATCGCCGGTTTCGAAATGTCCGGTTTCGAAATGTCCCGGAGCCGAAAAAAGTATGAAAAAGCATACGAAACTCGAGTTTAGGAATCGATGGTTTTTGGTTTTAGAAATACCGGGAAATCGGGGGAAAGAAGATGAAAAATAACCATTCAAAGGGAAAACCTGAAAGTCAATTCTAGGGATATCTATAATTTTTTAGCACGCAAGACTAGCAAATGGTCCAGCACATGTTCTCTACCAATCATTCTTATATATGAAACTCTAGAAATTGCATACAGACTACTGTAACCCGGTTAATTTTGATCGGATTCTCATGAAATTCAGATTTTTGAAGTTAGCTCGTCAAGGTGGTTCAAACGAGTATAGTCATGACTAGGTTTGGAAAAAAATTTTTTTGGTCTCGACACGAAAACCTATTTTTGTCCGTAACTCGGTCAATTTTGGTCAATTCGCAATGAAAATTATACCATTCAAATCAGCTCATCAAGGCGGTTTGAATGAATATAATCATGACTAGGTTTTTAAAAATTTTTGATTTTAGGTTTTCGTGGTGGGACCCAAAATCAAAAATTTTCCAAACCTAGTCATGATTATACTCATTCAAACCGCCTAGACGAGTTGACTCGAATAGTATATTTTTCATCAAGATTCGACCAAAACTGACCGAGATACGGTAGTTTTAAAACAGTTTAAAGGTGCATGGTAGCACAAAAAAAATTTTTTTTTCAAATTTCAAAAAAAAAATTTTAATAGACTTACGTTTCTTTCAGTTTTCGCCACAAGTGGGATTTTCAAAATTTAGGTGAGTAATAGAAAAATAGGTTGTAGAAAAATTCAAAAAAATCAATAATTACATAAATAAAATCGGCCAACAAATCCCAGTTAGCCTCTTCGGAGAGTATTGAGTATATAACTAATGGAAACAAGGGGAAAAGGAGGGTCTAGATAGGGTAATAGAGACGCAGACAGACAAGAAGTGCTCCGGTTAGAGAGCAGAAAATAGTGAAGAGACGGCAGAGTTTCATTACGAAAATCAGAAAAACTACCGTAACCCGGGCAGTTTTAAAGGTACAGGGATGATTGTGGTAGCATTGGATTCAGGAAGTTGAAGCGGTTCGAATGAGTACCCACAAGCCCCAGTTCTGAGCAATTTCATTTTTTGATCTACCCATGTGCCTTTAAAAACTACCGTAACGCAGTCAATTTTGGTCCGAAGTCAATGAGAATGCTACCAATGGATTCAGGACGTTAGGACGGTTTGAATGAGTACCCACAAGCCCATATTCCCTTCATTTCAATTTTTGACCTACCCATGCGCCTTTAAATTTAGCCAAAGACTATCGTATCCGCGGTAATTTTGATCCAATCTCATTGAACATGATACCACTGGAATCAACACGTTAAGCCAGTTCACATGAGTACCCATAAGCTCTGCTTTGGATTTTCGACCGACCCATGCGCCTTTAAATTCGTGACGAGACCCAAAAATCAAAATTTTTCCCAATCCTACCGAAATTATAGTCATTCGAACCGCCTTGAAAAGCTAATCACAATGGTACCATTTTCAAGAGCGCTGAACCAAAACTAACCGGGTTATGGTAGTTTCAAAGTTTTGATCTACCGAATTTAAAGGCGCATGGGTAGGTCAAAAGTCGAAATTGCTCGGAATAGGGGCTTGTGGGTACTCATTCAAACCGCCTTGACTTGCTGATTCCAATGGTACTATTTTCGAGGGGCATGGACCAAAACTGGCAGGGATTACGGTAGTTTTCGTGGCGGGACCCAAAAAAAAATTTTTTCACACTTTTTCAAAAAACATTTTTTCAGGCTGTCGTCGCGGAGCAAATAGGACTAGCCTTCATCGAATTTCTGTGCATTTTGTCGTCTCGGTGTCTACACAAAATTCCAGGTACAGTACCCCCGATACTTTTCAAAAATTTAAAGGCGCAGACCCCCGAAATTTCGGACCCAGGGGCAGTTTTCAGTGCTAATTTCAAAAATCTACACTATTCATTCAATAAAAAACCAGAAAAATCAATAAAAACCAATAACAAAAAAAGCAGAAAAATTAATCGGGATAATCCCTGGTCGAATAGCCGGACGGCAGCAAATTATGGACCTTGGCATGGCCATGAAGACCCGAAAGATCCGCCTTCGTCAGTGTGAATCGTTGAGCGGGGGGCGGAGCCTGTGGGGGCGTGTCCAACACGCGAACCGGTGGAAGGGCACGCACTTTTCGACCGAAATAACCGTCCTTTTTGTGGAACAGGCCCGAGGACATTTTGTAGCCGAATCTGTAAAAAAAAAGGTTTAGGGTGCGCCTGAAAAGTCTTAAATAATGCCTGGAGTGGCCTATATTAGGACTAGCAGGGTTTTAATTAAGCTTAGAATGACTTGGAAAAAAGCCTGAATCGTCCTGAGGGGTGTGCCTGAAAAGCCTGAAAGTAGGCCTAGAAATGCCTAAAATTGACCTAGAAATGCCCAAAATGGGCCTGGGAAAGGCCTAGAATCAACCTAAATTGGGCCTTAGAAACACCCTGAAATAGGCCTAGAAACAGCTTAGGGAGGGCCTAGAATAAGCCTGAAAACGGCTCTAAAATGGGCCTAGAACAGCCTATGAAGGGCCGAGAATAGTCTAATAATAGGGTTGAAAAAATCTAGAATGGGCCTAGACTAGGCTCAAGTGAGGCTAAAGTGGGCCTTGAAATGCATAACATGGGTCAGATTAGCCTTAAATGGGCCTAGCAGGGCCTAAAGCAGGCCTAAAATAGATTTTTTGATAACCACAAGTCAGGCCGAAATCAGGCTTCTCCAGCTAAGATAAAGGCCTAAAAATGCCTAGATCAGGCTTTTTCAGAACCAAAAAAGGCCTGAAACAGCCTATGCGATGCCTTAAGATCAGCCTGTTGGACGGCCTAAATTAGGCTTTTTTCAGCCAGAAAAAAGGCCTTGAAATGCCTGAAATAGGCTTGAAAAAGTCCTAAATCAGGCTCTTCCAGAACCAAAAAAAGCCTGAATCAGCCTAGACAATGCCTTAAAGTCAGGCGAAATGTAGGTCTAAATAAGGCCCTTCAGGCCTAATACCAGAATCAAAAAAGCCAATTTTCAAGCACATTTTAGGCTCAACTCGAATCCAATTTGAGCCTGTCAGGCTCAAAAAAGGCCGTCCTAGGCTAAATTAGGCCTGTCTCGGCAAAATCAGGCCCGTTTCGGCTTAAAATAGGCCTAGAAACCCGATTTTTCGGGCTAAAACACTCCAAAACAAACCTGCGATGCATTTGAGCGGATCCGAAAATCTTTCCATCAATATCGGCATGAGACAACCTGCCGACGGTAGCCATACACGTACGATGAAGTGAGAATTCGTGTTTGTGGGGCAATTTGACTACCGTATACTCTCCCTGATGACGAACGATTGTCGCCGACATTCCAGCCGCTTTGACGAAGGTCTCCGAGTGAGACGTCGGGTAGCGTTCGATGCTGAAATGAGAAAAACTACCATACCCCGGTCAATTTTGGAGGTGGGGTCTTGAAAATAGGATATTTGGAACTAGCGCGTCAAGACGGTTCAGAAAAGTATACATAAGGCATGGTTTTGAGAAAAAAAATGTTTGGGTCTTGACACGAAAACTTATTTTTGACCGTCATCCTGTCTATTTTTACCCAAACTTTTCGAGAATGGTATGTTCAGAATCAGCGCGTCAAGACGGTACGAATGAGTATAATCATGACTGAGTATTGAAAAAATTTCAATTTTGGGTCTCGACACGAAAACCAAAAATGTATTGTATTTTTGTCAATTTTAGGCCAAACTTTATGGAAACGGTACCATTGAAATCAGCGCGGCAAGACGGTTCGAATGAGTATAATCATGACCGAGTTCCAAAAATTTTTGATTTTGGGTCTTGACGCGAAAATTGAAAAACTACCGTATCTCGATCAAATTTGGCCATAATTTCGAAATTAGCACCATTAGAATTAGCGTGAAAAGGCGGTTCAAATAATCACCTGTTGATGACGGTTCCGGCTGCTAGGGATCCGATGGGATAGGCGTTTCCCTCCACTCCAATGACTGGATTTTCAGCCAAGTGTCCACTGGTCGAGATGATGTCGCCGGCTCTGAAAATGAGAAAAATAGGCTGTTTTAGGCCTATTTTAGGCATTTTAGGCCTTTTTCCTAGCTAAAAAGGTCTAACTTTCTGCCATCAATATCCTATTTCAGGCTCATTTAAGGCCCCGTTCAGGCCAGTTTTTAGGCTTATTTGGGCCCATTTTATTCATTTTAAGCCTATTTTAGGTTGTTCAAGGCCTATTTAAGACTTTTCAGGTCAAGATTAGGCTGTCCTAAGGCCCACCTTACACTATTTTCGGCCTTCTCTAAGGCTCTTCTCAGACTAATTTAGGCCCATCATACGCTGTTTCAGGCCTATTTTAGGCTTTTCTAGGCTCGATTTAGGCTGTCTTAGTCCAATATTTAGGCTTATTCTGAGTGGTTTCAAGGCCTTTTTCAGGCTTTTTAAGGCCCGATTTAGGCTTTTCTAGGCTTTATTTAGGCCGTTTCAAGGCCTATTTTCAGGCTTTTTTAGGCTCGGTTTAGGCTGTTTCTAGGCATATTTCAAGAATTTCTAGGCCCATTTTCAGGCTATTCAGGCCCATCCCAGGCCTATTTCTTGCAGATTCGGCTATAAAATGTCCTCGGGCCTGTTCCACAAAAAGGACGGTTATTTCGGATCATTTGGTGAATTTTGTGTGAAATAGGCTTTTCTATGCTCGATTCAGGCTGTTTTAGGCCCAGCTCGAGGTGAATAGGCCTTACTTCATGTTCTCCGTCGCCAGAATCCATCGTTTTCCCTGAGTTCCGGCGCATAGTGCAATGTGACAAGTGCGGTTTGGATCACGACGAACCTCCAGAACACGTTCATCATACGTGGAGCCTTGTTCTGTTGGGCCTCTGAAAAATCATTTTCAGCTCAAAATAAGGAGAAAAAACCAAAAATTTGACCCAAAATATCGATTTTTGCTATTTTCAGCACAAAATTTTCTGAATTTGTCTGAAAATGGCCTAAAATTACCGAAAAAAAATTTCTAGGCATCTTTAGACGCTAAATTTCGATTTTAACGTGAAAACAGCGTGACTTGAGCCCATTTTCGAAAAAAAAATTTTTTTTTTTGGAATTTTTGATTTTTTTTTTATTTCCAAGCACCTCCGATGAAAATCGATCATAAAATAATCGAATTTGACGCCGCCACCAATGTGTTGATTGACTTTTCGCCCCGTCTCCGGGTCCCGACCACCCAATCGATTGATTCTCAGCGGCTTATGCGTATAAGCACCGCCCGTTTTCTCCTCCAAATCCGCCATATCCCAGAGATGACGTGGCAACGGTTTGGTGCCACGCGCCGGCATGTTTCGTGTCGCCACGATGATCTAAAGCGATTTTTTGAGGTTTTTACTAATTTTTTAGTTTTCAGACCAACCTTCGACGAACACGCGAGCCGCAGAGCTCCAAGCTCAACTGCCAGTGAGCTGATCATGCTGAAAATTGAATTTGATGAGGGAAAAGCAAAAAAATAGAGAAAAAACGAAGAAAAACGATGGATTTTGAGGTAAATTGGGAGGAAAATGTGCGAAAAATTGGGAAACTGATGCAAGCGCGCTCTATGGAGAGGCATTCTATGCGCGGAAGTTTGAATGGAAGTTTCTTCTTTTTCGTGGAAAACTTGGTTTTTGGGGGGTTTTCATGGTTTTTCAGTTGGCTTTTAGTGTTTCTGACCTGTAGAATTGAGTTTTTAACAAAATTTGTAGCAAAAAACAGAAAAAATAGAGGTAAAATCAGCCAAAAAACCGTTTTCTGGAGGTTTTTGGATTTTCTCAGATTTTCGCTCAATTTCTCAGTTTTTCTCGAGTTTTTGACGTCAGAAAGCTTCAATTTAACGCGAAAATTAGTCAAAAACACATAAAATCAGCTAAAATTAGCCTGAAATTTTGATTTTTTGAAATTTTTTTTATTCGTGCCATTCCCTAACTTTTCCTGTAATTTTTTAGGAAATATCTTATTTTTTCTGCATTGTTTCTCATTTTTCTTCGTTTCAGTAACTGAAAATTCTAAAAAATCGCTGATTCTGCATGAAAATCCCGAACATCCAGCTCTCCAAAAAAAAAATCCAATTTTTCAAAAATAATGCAAGCGCGCTCCATTGACACCTTTTTTAGCGCGGCGGTTTGAATTCAGTTTTCTGGGATTTCTGTTTTTTTCTCAGTTTTTCCGGATTTCTCTAAATTTTTCTTGGATTTCTCTTGTTTTTCAACAATTCTGAGTACTTTTCCGACAAAATCATCAAATTTATTGATCAACAACAGGCGACATAATAACAGTACCCGAGAAAGCGGAGCCATGCGGCTCATACACCTCCGGAAACGGGGTAACACTAGATTTTTCGAAAAACTCGTTTATCCGCGGGCTCTTCGCCTTCAATTTCGACAACGTCCAATCGACACCCCCATAATTGTTGCCGATCACTATCAAATTATCGATTTTTCGGCGGTTGTGTTCCAAAAATTGTTCGAGCAACTCGTGCTCGCCGTGGATCATTCCGAGCACCGAAATTCCCTCTGGAATATCGATTTTTGTGTCGGACGCCTCTCGAATATCGATTTTTTGCTCGCGGAGCCAATTCTTTTCGGCATGGGAGCAAACGGGCTCCTGAAACACCAGATCACACTGAAAATGGGCAGAGAGCTCCAAAAAAAGTGCCAACTGATGGGCTCCCGGTTCGTCACGCCCGTCGAAATGCCCGTTTCCGATGAGCCAGAATTTTCGAATCGAAGAATTTTGAATTGCCGCCACCGCGAGCTCCAATTTTTCGGCGACAAACGTGGCGAGACCCGCCCGTGAAATATCGATTTTCGCCGATTCCATCGCTTTTCGGATGTCGTTCTCGGAACCATCGATTCTGATGTGCGTGCCGTTTTCGGTTTTTTTCTGGAAATTTTTTTTTGAAAACGAAAAAAAAAATTTTTTTTTACTTACAAATTTTTTATTCGCCGCTTTCCGCCCGGTTACCAGTGTGAATCCGTCGTCTTCCATCTGAAAATTCCACGTTTTGACGGGAAATATCGAAAAAACGAGAAAAATCGACCTAAGACAGGCTTTCTAACCTGAAAATAGGCTAAAAATCCAGAATTCCTAAATAATTCCCGGTGACCGCGGCCTAGAAAAACGCAGATGGCCGAAGTCTGCGGCAGGTGCGCTCCACTGGACTTTTATTATTTTCGTATTTTCCCTCTACGATTCTCGTTGTTTTCTATCGATTTTTACGGGGTTTTCGCGGTTCTTTAGAGTTTCAAAGATAAATTATTAATTTTCGAAGGGGTTTTGACAGAAAAATCACAAAAAAGTCTGAAAAAATTGGCGAAAAATGGGCCAAAATGGATTTTTTCGCTTGAGAGTGGTTTTTTGAGTTTTTCTCTAGTTTTACTGGTTCTTCAGTGATTCTGAAGATAAATTAACGCTAGAAGAGGGTGAAAATCAATAAAAAACATTGAAAAGTGTTAAAAAATTGAAAAAATCCTATTTTTTGAAAAAAATGGAAATGTTTTTTTGAAAATTCCAGTTAAAAGATTGTTCTTTGAGAACCACATCGATTTCCGAAGGTAAAACTGCCGAAGAAATCAGAAATCCTTCGAAAAAACCTCTTTTCTAACAAAAAATCCAAGATTTTCGGATTTTACGCCGCAATTTTTCTTTTTTTTTTGCTTTTTCTCAATTTTTCCTCAATTTTCCTCTCTATGACGTCTTTTCCTTCTATTTTCGTCCAATTTTCGCTGATTCCCCTCGAAAAATCCTAATTTTCCAGGTAATAAAAAGTAATAAGACGAAAAAATGGCGGAGCTCGCGCCGAACTCCACCCTCTACATCAACAATTTGAACGAGAAGATCAAGATTGAGGAGTTGCGGAAATCGCTGATCGCCGTCTTCAAACAGTTTGGCGAAATCGTCAGTGTCATGTGCTTCAGGACGTTGAGAATGCGCGGACAGGCACACGTCATTTTCACTGATGTAAGGGCATCGAAAGGATGGAAATTATGAGAAAAATGACAAAAAATCCGATTTTCCCGGTGTAAAAAAGCCGGAAATGATCGTTTTTGACCTCAAAATCATTTTTTCCGGTTAAAAATTACCAATTTTGACCGATTTTGACCTCGAGTAGAGTCCTGAGCTTGTCTATGAGCTAGGCCGATTTCAGGCTGCTCCAGGTCAATTTTTAGGCCCGTCATCTCAAATTTGGGCCTATTTTTGAGCCAGAAACACTGGATATAGTCCTAGGCTTCCCTGGTTGAAATTAGGAGAAATAAGGCCGATTTAAGGCTTGTTTCAAGGCTTTTTACTCCAAAAATACTTTTCCAGGCGGAATTTAGACCGATCTAGGCTCATTTCAGGCTGTTTCCGAGGCGAAAAGGCCTATCTCCAGGCTAGATTTAGGCCTAGCAAAACCCCAGAAGCCTAAGATATTTCTTGAAAAATGTAGGGCCTTCAGGCTGATTTTAGGCCCTTCCCAAGCCGAAAAAAACATCAGAACATCCTAAAAACCTTGAAATTTGCAGATCTCAGCAGCATCGGCAGCCAAGGAGGCACTCACCGGATTTCCGTTCTACGAGAAGCCAATGGTAGGTTTTCCAGACCAAATCAGGCTAAAAATGAGCGGATTTAGGCAATTTTGAGCCAATTTTTGATCATTTTCAGGCTATTCTTGCTTAAAAACCTTTTTTTGATCGAATTTGGGTCATTTTTCACCAAATTTGGCCTAATTTTTGTCAAAATTCAATTTTTTCTCCCTAAATTTCTGACAATTTCTATTTCCAGAAGATCCAATTCGCTCGTGAGGACGCCGACATCATTGCGAAACAGAAGGGAACGTACATGGATCGTCAGCCGAAATATCTGTCGGAGAA
Organism: Caenorhabditis brenneri; assembly: GCA_000143925.2. NCBI lineage: Eukaryota > Metazoa > Nematoda > Chromadorea > Rhabditida > Rhabditidae > Caenorhabditis > Caenorhabditis brenneri. The sequence continues at coordinate 18,127 of GL380333.1, forward strand.
GATTCAGAAGAAGCCGAGATCGAAGAAACGAGAGAACGGAGGCGAAGGACCGGCGCCACCGAACAAGATTCTCTTCTGTACGAATCTTCCCGATAATGCGACTGCTGAGATGTTGGAGATCATGTTCAATCAGTGAGTTTTGAAGCGATTTTAGGGTGAAATTGCCTCGAAAATGGAATTTTTGACCCCAAATTTACATAATTCTGGCTCAATATTGAGATTATGGCCGAAAAATCGGCTTATATTTCCTCAAACGGGCTCTGAATCCCACAAAAGACCCCCAGGTTTTTTCAGTGAGAATTTAGGTTTTAAGGCTCATTTGAAGGGTTTTAGGCTTTCGACTAGCTCTGAAAATTCAGAAGACTTTCTGGACTCCTAAGGCCTTAAATTAGGCTTTTCAGGCCCATTTTTTCATGTCCTCAGGGACCAGAGTGCCCTATGGAATCTCTAGGCTCGTAGGGCTCCAAATTAGGCTTTTCAGGCTTATTTAGGTCTTTGGAGGCATCAAAGTTGAGCCTGGACACCGTGATTAGTTTTAAGATCCCGTAGATCTTCCTTCTAGCTTCCACGAGCAAAACCAGGGTTCTCAGGCTCTTTGTAAGGCGTTTTAGGCCCAAAAATACTTTTTCTAGAAGATAATTAAAGGATTTGTGGCCCTGATTGTTCTTAGAGGCAATCAGTACTTGTCAACTGAAAAATGGCCTTTCAGACTCATTTTAGACCGAATTTCCCAAAAAAAAAAACGGTCTAAAACTGCAATTTTTCTCTGAAATTCTCAAATCGCTCCAAAATCCCTTATTTTTCAGATTCCCTGGCCTGAAAGACATCCGAATGGTGCCAAACCGTCCGGGTATTGCGTTCGTCGAGTTCGACACGGACTCATTGGCTATTCCAGCCAGGACCACTCTCAACAACTTCCGAATCTCGGCGGAACACGTCATGCGTGTCGATTATGCCAAGAAGTAGATATGATCTCAACGTTTTTATTGTGTTTTTCCCGTATTTTTATTCAATTTTTTGTTTGGAAAATGTGATTTTTTGAGGGTTTTTTGGTATTTTTTGCTTTGAAAATTGAAATTTCTGGGGTTTTAACTGGAAAAATTGTTTTTTTTTCGACAAAAATATCAATTTTCGCTGAGAAGCATCGATTTTTGGCTGCTTGCTACTGAAAAACCCTCCATTTCTGACCAATTTCGTTCTCAAAAATTGCATTTTTCTCCCCTTTTTCCCGTATTTTTTTTACTTTTTTCTTTTGGAAAGTTCCTCAAATTTTCCACCGTATTTGTTGTATTAATTTATTCCCCCTTTACCCCTTTTTTGTGACTTTTTAGCGCTTCAGGTAGCTGTTTTAGATGGGATTTCTCGTTTTTTTCGGAAAAAATTTACGTTTTTGAACCTGGAAATGGAATTTTTGGCAAAAATTAGGTTTTTGGACAAATTTAGCATTTTTCTCGCTGAAAAACAACAAAAAACTCCCGAAAAATGGGATGTTTACGGGGAAAATTCATTTTTTTCGGAGTTTTCCCCTGGATTTTTAGAGAGATTTTTAGAGACTTCGGCAGATTTTCGAAATTCTTTCTGTTGTTCATACAGCAGAAATTAGACAATTTTTCCGATTTTTCCTCTGAAAAAGTCACAAAAAAGGACGGAGCCTATTTCCATAGGCTCCAGTATTCTTACCTCCCCTGTCAAATAATCCCCCGTATTCCTCACTTTTTTTTTTCATTTTTTTAAAGCTCCGCCCCCATACAAATGGGCGTGGTCTATTAGACCGCGCACCTTTGTATGTTTTATCGTAAAGATGAAAAAAGGGGGCGTGGCTTTTTTCTGTACCATAAAATTTATTTTTTGATTTTCTTCGGTGAAAATACACCATTTTTGATTAATCTTGTCCATTTTTGTAACTTTCTATCGGTTTTTTGACCATTTTTACCTATTTTTGAGGCATTTTAGCCAAAATTTCATCCAATTTTTGCAGGAAAACCCATTCGACAACATGGCGGATATCAGCCCGAATCACACGGTCTACGTCAACAATTTGAACGAGAAAATCAAGAAAGATGGTACGGAAAAGTGAAAAATAGGCTGAAAATGACCAAAATATCAAAAATGGGCGGAAACGGTCTGAAATGACATAAAATTTGCCTGAAAGCCAACGTTTTCACTGATTGAGCCCTGGAAATGGCGAATTTAGGCCTGTTTTTCTTGATTTTAAGGCTTCAGTTTTCACCAGAAAGGCCTTAAAATAAGCCTGAACTAGCCTGACAGGTTTCACCTGATGAATTTAGAAGGTTTCGCCACAAAATTTAGGCGGATATTTGGGGAATTTCGAGTCTAGATAGGCCTGAAAGGCCTTTAGGCATGTCACAAGCCTAAAATACTCCAATCTAGGCATGAAAAAGCCAAAAAACAACAAATTTTAGGCCTATTTTCATAAATTCTCCCCTCAAAACTGCTTTTCCGACCCATTTTCACTCAATTCTAATCAATTTTCCAATTTTTCAGAACTGAAACGCTCCCTGCACATGATCTTCACCCAATTCGGCGAAATCATTCAGCTGATGTCGTTCCGGAAGGAGAAGATGCGCGGTCAGGCGCACGTCGTCTTCAAAGAGGTCTCCTCGGCGTCCAATGCTCTTCGCGCTCTTCAGGTTTGTCAAATCGAAGATTTTTGACTTAAAACAGTCGAAAATAGCCTGAAAACGGGCCTAAAAGAGCCTAAGGTGGCCTGGAATGGTCTAGTTCGGCCTGATATGGTCCTAGGTGAACTAAGTAGGCCTAAAAAGCTTTCTGTTCTTTTTTAGGATTTTTAGGCCTGATTTTTGAT
>GL380334.1:0-16956 GCA_000143925.2 Caenorhabditis brenneri
AGCAATCAATACGATAGTTTTATGCGTACTGTTGAAATGGCCCTGGAAAATGGAGAAATTGAAGTGAGAAATAAGATAGGGCATTAGAAGAACTCAGAATGTTTCAGAAGTTCGTAGGCTTAAAACCAGAACATTTCAACCAGATAATTTCTCATTGCCGCGAACATGAAAGAAGTCCTAAAATTTCAACTGCCGCTCGTTTGTTCATTTTTTTGAAATTTGCAAGAGAAGGGAGAAGTGAGAACATGCTGGCCAAGGATATTGGAATTTGCCAATCCACTGTGTCACGAATCATCCACGAAATGATTGACGATTTAGTTGCTGTCGCACCGCATTATATCAAGTTCCCTACAACAAAGGAGGAAATCGTCGCTCTAGAACGTGGTTTTTTGTCGAAATGTGATCACTGGGGACGCCCACGCAACGTGCCTTGCTTTGGCACCATCGATGGAAAGCACTGGGCTACAGAGCATCCTCCTCATTCGGGTTCACTGAACGCGAATTACAAAAAGTTCTTCTCTTACAATAGCCTTTTTGTATGCGATTCAGATGGGCGTGTTATGTACCTTGAAGTTTCCGAACTTGGAGTGAATAATGATGCGCAACTGTTCCGTGATAGCCCTTTGCCGCTGATGCTTCATGATACAGTGAAAGCTGCAGGATACCGTCTTCTCGACGACAATATCACCATCCTTCCACCGTTCCTTGTCGGCGATAATGGATTCGGATTCACGAAGCACATCATGCAACCATATCGCGGCGAGCTTAGTGATGAGCAAATGCGTTTCAATAGAAAGCTGAGCGCTGTGCGAGTGTCCATCGAGAATGTGTTTGGAAGGATGAATTCAAAGTTTCAAGTTTTCGATAGGAACTTGAAACTGGCGCCTCACTATTCCAGATGTTTGATCGCAGCACTTTCTGTTGTCCACAACATTCAGTTGGGTCCGTTTCCATTGTGTGATGTTGTGAACTCAGCAATGATGTCGGATCCGTACGGAACACCAGAAGAGATGAGAATCGCTTTAAAGAATTATATGTTAGGTTGACTCCATATGTCTTGTTGTATTCGTATTTTGTTAAAAATTTCATTTTTTTAAACCGGTGAATGATAGAGAAACTAGATTTTTAACATAACAAAAAGTTTTTAGCGATAATTTTCGAAATCCAAGTAATCAGAATTGCTTTGTAAACTGTACGGATCAGCTTGCATTGAAGACGAGGCGGATCGTCGAGTTGGATCCGTGATTCCACATGATTTCAAAGATGCCATGAAGGCGATCACTTTGCTTTCCGTTTCAATTTTATCAATGAAATTCATGTTTTTTGTGACATCTTGGAAGAATTTGCAAACTCGTTCCGATTGACACGATGAGGATGTTGACGACGGATCACAGAAAACTTCACGGAACACTTGTCTAGTTTTTTCCATTTCTTCCTTCATAGCCTGCTCTAGCGAGTCTGAAAACTTACGATAGATTTTGTCTAATAATATACATCTAACAACCTGAACGTCGAGTTTTTGCCGGTGTTTCGCTTCCATTCACTCCAATCATCTTTCTTTTTGGCGTCTCTACCTTCTCAACAATTGTGTGCGCACTTGATCCGAAGCAGAGAGCTCTACAATTTCAAAACATTTTTCAAGACTGTTAATGTTACTCACATTTTTGTTTCTCGATCTTTTTTGGCTCCAGAAACAAACTGCATGTGGCTGGCATACTCGAAACTACTGACCACGTCATCAACTCCACTGCCAGACGGTGCTTTATTAATCCGGTTAAGATGAACTCCGTAATCCTTCACCAGCTCCTCCCACATTTCTTGAGCACATTATCCTGAGGAACAATTTTTTCATGATGCTATTCGAAATATATTTCTTACCGACAGCACGAGCGCTGTACGACATAAACCTCTTGCATTCTTGCTCGACTTGGCCAAAACCCGCCATTTTCGATTCTTTCCGGTGCCAGTTGTCGTTACGTGAATTCCAAAGTTCCTCACGTGACTCTACGTGTCGAATGAATTCGACGACGTCGGCTTTATCGTACTATAACAAATTAGATAATTTTATTGAGACTATTCGAATTCTAACCATTTTGTACGAATCGCCTCTTCTTGGCTTCGGCTTCCTTCCTCTTTTAACGGCGATTGATTCCATAGGCATCACCTCTGATTCATGACCGAAATCCATGTTTTCGTCGGCGTCATCCTCCAGCAAGTCCATTTTTCCAGTTCTGTAATTATTACGATGTTACTCTTACACTATTTTAGAAAAAAAGAAATTCTAATTTGCAGTAAAACCGCTAAAAGAATAAAATATTTACTAAACAAATATAAAAAAATAATTGCATTTTCCACGAGGAGTACACGGGCTCCCGTAAATCTACACAAACGGTTAAAGGCGCATGCTTTTTTGCTGCAGTGATATTTTACACCGACCTGCCTTTTTATTCAGCTCAGTGCTGCACCGAAATGAATTTCTTTGCCATAAAAATAATTAAAATGCACAAATGCATAACATTAAATTGCCATAAAAATTCAAAAAAATGCCACTTTTTTTAAATGAATAACCGCATAAAAATATGGTAAGAACACTGAAAAATGTTTGAGATTGGGTTAAGTCAAATTTGGGTTTCCTGAGTGAAAAAGATAAAAAGTCAACAAGTAAAAAATAGTCAACAAGTGAAGGACCGATTTCCAGAGTCCACGGTTCGGCCAAAAAAACACGAGGCCGAGAAATAAAAAAGTTTGATACGAAGTCGGCAGCGAAATTGACCGCAATCTGACGCGGCAGTGTTTGCGGCTTGCGTACCGTAACCCACACAAAAATTCGCGTTTTCAATCGCATTTTTCTTTTTAAAAGCTGAAAAGTGAGCGCAGAATGTCGGAAAATCAAAAATATTAATTAAAACTGTAATAAAAACATGTTTATTACATCTATATGTATGATTTACTGAAAAAGTAGGCTTTAAAAATTTATAAGAGCTATTTTTTCGAAATATCAAGCAACTTTTCGAGTTTATGAAAATTTTGATCATGAACCCATGATGTTTTTATTTCAAAACGTCGAGCATATACAAGAGCAAGTTTTGGAAAAGTTTGAGAAAAGTTGTAGTATTTTATCCCGAGATATCTTTGATTTTTTGACTTTTGAGTGTCATTTTTCGACGATTTCCAGATTTTCTCAAAATTTAAGTCATGAATCCTCGAAGTTTTTATATCAAACTGTTCAGCACACTAAGGGGCAAGTTTCGGGAAAGTTTGAAGAAAGTTGTAGTATTCGTTCCCGAGATATCTCGAATTTTGTGATTTTTGGGCACTATTTTTCGATGCTTTGCCGGATTTCTCAAAAGTGAAATCATGAAGACCTGATGTTTTGATTGAAAAAGGTAGAGGAGACTATGGTACTGCTTTTGTGCAAGTTTCAGAACGTTTGTAGTGTTTTTTGTCGAGTTATGATTTTTTGAAGACTCGCTGAGCTGGAAAACTTCGGAGTATTATTTTTCAGACGAACTTGAGAAAGAGCTCCTAAAAAACGTTGCGCTTGTACATTTGAACAATATTTTAGAAACAATTAGCAGCGAAATCCGTGAAAAACGCGATAAAAACGGTTTTAAAAAACGCAATGCTTTTCCGCTTTGTGGCCGCCGCTGCCAATTTTTCTCGGCCGCGGTCGCGGCAGCCGAACCGTGAGTCGAAAAGTAAAAATAGTCATAAATCCTTCTTCTTTTTCTTTCATTTTGTTCAATTACATGTTTTTAAGAACAAAAAATGCTTTAAAAGATGTATATTCGGAGCTTTTCCTGAGATAACCTATGCGCACTGTGGCGGGCATAAAAAGGGGTGAGAGTGCGAGAGAGTGCGAGACAACGAGGGGAAAAGCGAGAAAATTTTACGCGCAAGACACCCTGATTCAATGAGACGGAGAGTGTTTGCGCGCGTTGAGAACACACACACACACACACACACACTCTCTCTCCCGTGTAGAAAGTAGTTAGCAAGGTTGTCTGCGCTCTCACTTTCAAAAGGAAAAGTGGAGATGATTCAGTGGGAGGGTTAAGGGGCCTCGAGAAATTCATGGAGGATGAGAGCAACTCATAAAGTTTTTGTGATCAACCACTACTTTGACGTAACAGATATATTGGAAAAAATGTTTTGAAAAATAGAAAAATAGAAATCAATTGTGTGGGGGAGAGACTGTTTGTCAGAGACGACCATGGTGGACAGACGGACATAACGAGTGACTGTTTGTCGATTGGGTGCTCCTGGGGGTTTCTTTGCGCAGTGAATTTCAAATGATCTTTGCTCACTTATACTCATTTATTTCAGAGGTATTCTACTTTATTGAAATCGAAGTCGTGAAAAATGAAAAAATGGGATTTAAAGGGAGAGAAAAGTGAAAAGTAAAGTATTAATGTTTTCATATAAATCGACTCAAAATGTTGCTATGAACAAAAAATCCTCTTGAAGTCATATTCGAAAATCACTTTGAAGCTAGATACAGGCGCTCAAAGCTGAGAAAACTCTTCTACCCGTTCTGGAATGTTCACTTGTTTTTTGACGCGGAAACTCTCCCGGGTTGAGAGAATATAGCAGTTGAATAGTTGCCAACCCGTAGGGCTAAGTTTCAAAGTCACCTCCAAAAAAACTGCAGCCATTTCCATTTCCAACTTCTCGGCGCCGGTTGTAATCAACGAGATGGAAATTAAACTCGGTTATTACTCGGAATTTTTCAATTTTACTTGGGAAATTAACATTTGAATCGACAAACGTGCATACGGTTGTTTTTAGAGGCTGAGGACTCAAAAACTACACACTCTCTCTCTTCTTGCCTCTACAAAGTGTGGCGCCAGGGCAGCAGGCGCTTTGTAGAGGCAATATTTGTAGTTTGTGCCCTTAACCTCTACAAACTGTACCGTGAGGACGGCAGGTATTTTGTAGAGGCAAGGTTGTAGTTTGTAGCCTTGTCCTCTACAGGCTGCCGCACCAGGGCAGCAGGCGTTTTGTAGAGGCAAGATTGTAGTTTGTGCCCTTAACCTCTACATATCGAGGCGTCGAGGCGACAAGCAGTCTACCTATCTTGTGCACTAATGGCGGAACAACCTTAGGATAACGGATTCTATTGAGTTATTAAAACATCAAAGAAAAAGGAACAATTTTTAATCTTGAACAATGAAAAAAAATCATGCACTAGGAAAACAAAACAACAAAACATACAGCTCAACAAAAAAAAACTCCAATCAAATAGTGATGTTGTCCAATGTTACTCGGAGAATTTCCTCCACCTTTTTGACCCGTACTCTCTGTAATTAAATATTTATTGCTGCTTTTTTCTGAACCTCCAAATTGCTTACCTTATTTTGGCAGTTCTTCATACACCCGTTGACTTTTTCCATGACAGGTTTCAATTCTTCAATCTTGAGATTCAAAATAAAAGACTTCAAATAACAAAAGAAGTCGCGAAGATTGCTGAAACTGGAACTTTCTGAAGAGCTTATGTAGGAAGAATTGTTCATTTTGGAGAAGCATAATTCCATTGCCAATCCGACTTCAATGTTCGGAATCGAGGTACCCGATCCTTCGAAATGTTTTATTTTTTCTTCGATTTCCTTTTGTAAGGATTCGAAAGATGGGTTGTCCAATGAAATAACCAGTGTTCGAAGTGCCTGGAGAACTTGCAATACAGAACAACGACTGGAAGAAAGAGTTGGTTTCACTTCTTCATCTTCAGTTATAGTTTCTTTCTTCAGTTGAACCAATTCTTCCGGCTCCTGTTCAATCGGAACAACCGGTCTCGGGTTTTCTGAGGTTTCCGGGATGTTGGAGGCATCTATTGTTCTTGGACCGACTTGAATTTCCTCATCATTATTGACGTTGTTTCGACGAAGATTCGGATCGTAGTCCTCCAAGTCACCTAATCCAAATTCTTCAGAAGGTGGAACATTTGATTCTGCATTATTTGACTTTCTGGCACGTTTTTGAGTATCTGTGCTAGTCTCGTCGGTTTTTCTTTTATTGCTTGTTTTGAGAGGAGTGTTGATGTTTTGAATCGAAGATGTTCTTTCGGAGCAAGTGGTTCTTGAAGAACAACGCGCCGTTCTTGAAGATGAGGTGGATTGGAAATCAGGAGTCCCCGAATCGTCTAAGAAATCATCATTATCAGGACGACGTTGTCTTCTGGATCTAGAAAGAAAAACAGTGAATTATGAAGAATATTTTAGAGGATAAAAACTCACAGTCTCTTATTCTTGACTGAAACTTCAGTTTCTTCCTCATCTGAATTAGTTTCATCTTCATTGTCCTCATTTGACATTCGATGGTCATTATCGTCGGATTCGATTCCATCATCAGAACCATTGCTGAGCTCCTCCTCAGAATCCTCTTCCAAGTTCTCCCCATCAACATGAGCTGGAAGTTGCACGAAACGGTCCTCTTGTGTTCTATAGGTACTTCTGTTCACAAACGACTTGGAGATAGCATCATGTTTTCCTTGAAGCGACAGACTTCCATCTTTGCTCTTGTATTCAATGATTCTCTCCCGGTCATCCAATTTAACAAGAGCGTGTTGACGGAGCCTGAAGAAAGTATTTTCAATGTGCAGGAACCTGTGGAATCACTCACTCTTCCAGACAGTCTTCTGTCAAACTGGCGCCTAACCCAAACAGCTGCCTTACTTTTGTTCGGGTATCCAAGCTCTTCAAATTTTGAATCTCTTGGCAATACACTTTGATTCTGAAAAATGAAACGAATAAATTGGAATATGAATCGTTATTTGGTAAAATCTACCTCGTTTCCAGGCCACTTCGACATTTCGTTAATCTATATAATGTGTTGTACTCTTCATAAAATTGAAAGCGAATAAGTGGACTAGAAATGTTCTTGCATTTCTCGAAAATGAAATTGATAAACTTCCAAAACTCTTTTTTCTGTTTGTTTTCCTTTGGGAGTTGTCCATTGATCGGCTTTTCTCGATTTGCAAAAAACTCTTCGATCAAAATTTGAGCCTTTTGTGACGTTTCGTAAGCTCCCTCCTTTCTTCTCGGGTCGTGACTTCCTTCCAACTTCAACTTTCCGTCAATAGACTCATAGTAAATTATTCGTTTTTTGTCATCGAATCGGAATGTTCCTTCGATTCTTCTGAACGAAAAAATAATGAATCAATATTTTGAAATACATTCTTACGATCTGATGGATTTAACATTCACAGGAGCACTTAAAACAAACAAGAGTTTCACTTTGGTTTCCGAATCAACATTATCCAGATAGTAGATTTTCGAGCGAAATGTAGCGATTCTGTATAAAATGAATGCCTGATGAAATTCAGAAGAGAAAAAGACACACCTAGAAACACAGTCGCAAGATTCCGAAGGATCTAATATGTGCCTGAACTCTGCAGCCAACTTCTGTATGCTTATTGGTGATAGAGCGTGCTTAGTTTTCTCAATCAGAAATTGAACCAGTTTTGCATTTATTGGGTTTGCACCCCATCTTGTCAAGTCTTCTGGGTACATTTTCTGAAAGGTTGAATGAGGAGTAAATGATTGGTGTATTAGAAAACGAAATCTCAAAGAAGCGTGATGCTATTGTATGGATGCAAAAAATTACAATACTAACCCTCAAAGTTTGAATTCAATGAGACGGAGAGTGTTAAACAAATGTTTTTAAAAAATGAAGTCTATTGTGTGGTGAGAGACTGTTTATGAGCGACGACCATGTTGGGGAGACAGAGATAACGAGTGACATTTTGTCGATTGCGTGCTCCTATTTGATTGAAATGTTCTTTTTTCACCTATACTCACTCATTTCAACGGTATTCTATTTTATTGAAAGCGAAGTCGTAAAAAATCAGATCGTCTTTTAACATTACTCACAGTTTTTGTGAATTGATAGATGATACACATGTTTGGAATTTGAAGGAAAAGACAAAATTGGAAATGAATGACAGACAGTAACAGCTTAAGAGAGTTTCAACCAGGGGTGTGCGAAACAATTTTCGGATTGAAAAATTTATCGGTTTTTTTTGGTACTTTTTCGATAAATTTTCCGGCAAGAAGTTTTTTGGTCAGTTTCCCAAAGAAACCGAAAAAAGTTGATGTATGCGCTTTTGTAAAATAAGGGCTTTGAGCTGAGAACAGAAAAAATAACTGGTAATTTTCGATTGCTTTGATACATTCCATGGTTTTTATATACGATTTTTGATTTCAAAACTCTTTTAATTTTTTCAAACGAAATAAAAACCAATCTTAGATGATCTTGGATAAATGAACAATTTGGTTCTGATATCTATTTTTTATTTCTCTAGTTTGTTTTGTCATAAGTCGAATAATCAAAATAGATTTGTTGTCAAAACTCTATTTTTAGAAAAAACTTACTATTAGGTTGTTCCATAAGTTTTTGACACTTCGATTTAAAAAAAAATGTTTTATTCAAAGAGAACAAATTTGAATGATTCTAGTATTTTCCATCAGAGTCAATTACCTCTTCCCAGCGAATTTGAGAGATTCCGCTCTCGTAGAACTTTGGTGATTTTGAGCAATGACAAAATGAAAAAAAGTATCAAAGTCTTATGGAGCAATCTAATAGGAATGCAGTTTCTCAGTACTTTTCTCGATTTTTTTTTCGTTTTTTTTTCAATCAAAAATTTTTCGGAATTTTTTTTACTCACATCCCTGGTTTTAACAAAGGAGGATTCAAAGAAAAAAAATAGGAGGAGCGGCTTAGAGAGCAATTATCAGATGTTATCGAGTTTTTTCGAAGAGTTTCGGACGTTATTTCTACTTGAACTCTCTGTAATAAGAATTTGTCTCCAGGAAAACCTCTAAAAATACTAATCTTATTTTGAGATCCACTTTTCAGCTCCTTGATTTTATCCAGCATACCTTCCAACCCTTTCGATTCAAACATTACATTCAATGCCTCAAGATAACAGAAGAAGTCGTATAAGCCAACTTGATTTTGGACATTCTCGTGAAGCACCATTCCAGTGATGGTGTCACTAGGTTGTTCTTAGTGATTTCAGTAGATAGCAAGTTCACATCAAAGACACAAAAACTACGAAGCGCGCTTTGCCTCTACAAACTGTAGCACCACTCACATTCTTGAGCATCTGTACTTGCATATAACGTTTGTAGTTCGTTGCCTTAACCTCTACGAACTGTAGAGCCAGTCTAGCAGGCATTTTGTAGAGGCAAGTTTGTAGTTTGTGCTCTTAACCTCTACAAAGTATCACGTCGTGTGCATTCATGGCGGAACAACCTCAGAATAACGGTTTTTATTGAGTTTTTGAGAATTCAGAAAAAAAGAAACAATATTAATCTTGGATAGTGAAAAAATCATGCACGAGGAAAACAAAACAACATTATAACAAAACCTCAACAAAAAACCCCAATCAAATAGTGATGTTGTCCAGTTTCACTCGAAGAATTTCTTCCGCTTTTTTGACCCGTACTCTCTGTAATTAAATATTTACTGCTGCTTTTTTTCTGAACCTCTAAATTGCTTACCTTATTCTGGCAGGTCTTCATAGACTCATTGATTTTATCCATAACGGATTTCAATTCTTCAATCTTCAGATTCAAAATGAAAGACTTCAAATAACAAAGAAAGTCTCGAAGATTGATAAACTGTGGACCTTCAGAAGAAAGACGGACAGAAGATTCTGTCATTTTTGAGAAACAAAGCTCCATCGTCCAAACGACTTGAACGATTGGAATGGAGGTATCCAATCCTTCAAATCTTTTCATTCTTTCTTCGATTTCTTTTTGGAGTGTTTCAAGAGAAGGATGGTACAATGAGACCACCAGGGTATGTAGTCCTTGAAGGATTTGCAATATGGGAGCACGATTGGGAGATAAAGTTGGTTTTACGTCTTCTTCCTTTTTAGTTATAGTTTCTTCCTTCACTTGAACCAGTTCTTCCGGTTTCTGTGTCATCGGTACAACAGGTCTCGAATTTTCTGATGTTTTCCGGACGTTTGAGGCGTCTATTGTTCTTGGACCCACTTGCACTTCTTCATAATCATTGTTGACGTTGTTCTGACGAACATCTTGGTTCTGATGTTCTCCATCTCTCACTTCCCCGTTTCCTTCGTCATTTATCACTGAACTGGAACGAACAGAAGAAGGATTGGGATCATAGTCCTCTAAACCATCTGTTCTGAATTCGTCAGAAAATGAAACGTTTGATTCTGCATTATTTGACTTTTCTGGCGCGCTTGTTAGTATCTGTGCCACTCTCCTCGGTTTTTCTTTTATTGCTTGTTTGGAGGGGAGTGTTAATGTTGGCAATGAAATATGTTCTTTTTGAGCCAGTGATTTTTAAAGGACGACTCGCCGTTCTCGGAGATGAGGTGAATTGGAAAACAGGAGTGCCCGAATCATCTGTGAAATCAGCATCATCGGGACGACGTTGTTTTTGTTGTGGTCTAGAAAGAAAAACAGTAAGTTATAAAAAAATTCCAAAGGAATACAACTCACAGTTTCTTATTCTTGTCTGGAACTTCAGTTTCTTCGTTATCGTCTCTTAACATTTGATGGTCATCGTCATCGGAGTCGATTTTATTATCAGAATATTTGCTGAGATCCTCCTCCTCAAAATCCTCTTCCAACTCCACATCATCAGAACCAGTTGGAACTGAACGCCTTCTCAATTTTGCAGTGGCTGTTTGATGATGCTTCGACATGGCATCTTGTTTTCCTTCAAGATAGAGACTCCCATCTTTGCTCGTGTACTCAATAATTCTGTTCCGATTATCCACGTTGACACGAGCGTTTTGACGGAGCCTGGAATATGAATCTGTAATATACCGTAACCTCTGTAATTGAGGGGCCCCGGACAAATGAAATAGGCCGGAACTATTTTCGGAAATATGTGAAAACTTCATAATTGTATTTAAAAGTTCCGTCGAAAGCTCCAAGAAACGGGATTTACGCTCGAAATGATTTGAAAAATTAAGAAAATGACCTATTTTTGAGTTTGTTTTTAACTGGATCGGATCAATTGAAAATGGAGCGGCCACTTTAATTGTACGACCCCTGTTATAAAGCAGCCGCATGAACAGGGGGTTGGAACTAAAACAGCCGGCCGCTTTTTTAAACAGTTTACGGTATGAACCTGCAAAATCACTCACTTTCCCAAAAAATCTTCTGTCAAATTGGCGCCTAATCCGAACAGTTGTCTTACTTTTGTTGGGGTATCCAAGCTCTTTAAGTTTGGAATCACTTCACAATATACCGTAAAAACTATAATAGAAGGACACCTAAAATTGAAGGACCCCTATAATAGAAGGACAGTGAATGAGAGGGTTTGAAAAATAGAAGGACACCCTATAATAGAAGGACACCCTATAATAGAAGGACACCCTATAATAGAAGGACACTTGCGCACCGGAGCGGCTTTTCGCTGATTATTCTTTTTTTCTAATTAATTTTTATTCCTTATTTCGATGTTTTTCCTTTTTTGTCTCTTTTTTTATTTCTAGTTTCTTTTTGTTACAGAATGACTGAATTTGAGAAAGACTCTTCCTACGAAATGCAGTATGAAGAAATGGCGGAAGAAGCTGAATGTGACGATCAAGAGAACGTTGTTTTGAAGAGGAAAAGCTACACAATGGAGTTCAAAAAGAATGCGGTGGAGAGAGCAAAAAGAACAACTGTAACACAGGCAGCCAAGGAATATGGGGTATCTCGATCGTGTATTATCCGATGGAAACAAACTGGTTTGGATGCGGATACTGAAACTCTCTCGAATACTGCACAGAAACGTCTACCAGGCGCTGGTCGTCCATTGAAAGACGCTGAGTTCGATAGGAGGATGTTGGAATGGATTCGTAAACAGCGAAAAGAAAAGAAAAGAGTAACACGTAAAGTTATTCAAGTTCAAGCTAAAACAATGTCAACAGCTTTCGAATTCAAAGTAAAAAGCTGACTCAAAATACAATTATAGCTACATAAACTTTTAGGCATCCAACGGTTGGTTAGAAGGCTTTCTTCGTAGACATAACTTGACAACCAGACGTCCGACAACCGTATGTCAGAAACCTCCAGCTGATTATGTGGATCAAATCGCATCTTTTGTCGTCTATGTTGAGAAAATTCGGCAAGAAAATAACTACGATTACATCTATGCATCGGATGAAACAGCTGTCTATCTAGACTGCTCGCATTCAAAAACTGTTACTGAAAAAGGTTCCAAGCAGGTTAGTGCGAACAATTCTTTGCTCTTTTAAACCTGTATTAACAGGTGCCTGTTCTGAATCTGGGACACGAAAAAGCTCACATCACTGTCATGTTGACAGCGCGAAACGATGGATACAAGTGCAAGCCGTATGTGTTATTACCAAATAAAAAACCTATTGCTTCCATTGTCAAGGAATTCGGGAAAGATCTCGAGCTCTCCTGGTGCAAAAGAACTTTTTTCGATGATCAGCTTTCCGAAGATTATTTAAAGAGAGTAATGGGAAATTCTCTGTTTGCAAAGCGCCTTCTCGTTTGGGATTCCTATCGCAGCCACACGAGCAACAATACGAAAAAGGTTCTCCGTTCGTTGAAAATTGATACGGCTGTTGTTCCTGGTGGAACCACCAAGTTCTTACAGGTTATTCCAACTACAAAAAAACAAATAACTGAATAATTTTACAGCCTGCCGACGTGTATTGGAATTTCGCTTTTAAGTCAAAAATCCGTCAAGAGTATGAGAACTATATGCTTCATGGAGAAAAAGACTTTACTAAAGGCGGAAATTTGAAACAACCACCGATGAAAGTTTATTTGAAATGGGTGCGCGACGCCTGGAGTGATCTTCCAGAAGATCTCATTATTAGGTCATTCAAAGGATGCGGAATCACTAATGCCCCAGGAGGATTAGAGGATCATTTAATTCATTGTCTGAAACCAGACGGGGAAATTCCGGAAGGACTTGATCACTTGAAGAAAACGCGCATTGATCGCACGGAAAAACAACTGGAAGATGCTATGGAGAATATCGAAGTTGGAATGAGCGAAGACGAGTGGGATAGCGATACTTCCATTAATGTTGTCGATTAAACTGTTGTTAACTTAAATGATGTTTTGTTCTTTTTTGTTTTCTTTTGTTTCTTGTTTTTTTCTGTTTTTAAGTTTCATGAATTTTTTTCAATTTTGAAAACCGCTTTAAAAAATAAAAGGACACCCTTTAATTGAAGGACCCCTAAAATATAAGGACACTCCGCAGAGGGGGTTGAAAATTAGAAGGACATGTCCTTCTATTATAGTTTTTACGGTACTCTGATTCTGAAAAAATATAACATTTTGCATATGTAATAAGTTTTAATACGGAACAACCTCTGATTAAACGCGTCGGGGGACATCTTCAATCCATTCAATGCATCGAACTCGGCAAATAATTGAAGGCGGAATAGAGGACTAGATATGTTCTTGCATTTATTGAAAATTAGGTCTATGAACTTTTCCGTTTCTTGTTTCACTACATTTCTAATCGAGAGTTTTCCATTGCTCGGCTTTTCTCGATTTGCAAAATAGTCTACGATTGATTTTCGGAAACATACTACTCCCTCTTTTCTGCTCGGGGTGTGGCCCCCTTCCAACTCTAGAACTCCATTAATTGATTTGTAGTACGTTATTCTGCGTTTTTCATCGGATCGGAATGTTCCTTTGACTTTTCTGAACAAAAAAACAATAAAATGAGTAGTTGGGAATAGTTCTTACGATCTGATCGATTCAACATCAACAGGGACACTCAAAACAAACAAGAGTTTCACTTTAGTTTTCCAATCAATATCTTCCAAATCGAACACTTTTGAGCGAATTCTATCGATTCTGTGAAAGGAACGGATTAATGAAAGAATGAGTAAATCAAATCAGAAATACATACCTCTGTTGTATCGCTTTGACACCATTTGTGAGATGAGTCGATGCATAGAACTCTTCGGCCAACCTTCTGCAACATATTGGTGATCGAGCATTTTTGGTTTCCTCTATTAGAAATTCAATGAGCTTGGCATTAATTGGCTCTGCACTCCATTTTCTCAAGTCTGCTAGTGACATTTTCTGAAAACAAAGCGTTTATAATGAGATAGGCGTAATATGTTTAAAAGATATATGTTAAAAATCACAATTGCGACCCGAAAAAGTTTGATTCCAATAAGACAATGGGTGTTCGCGCACGTTGTACACAGGCAACCTCCACTGTCACATAAATCGATAGGAAGAGGTCACCTGCGTTCTTTTTTATCTCGAAAATATACGAAAGTGGAGATGACTCAATGGGACCACTCGTTGGACATTTTCGTGATGCACCGTTGTCTCTAGGTTCTTTTTAATGAGTTAGCAGATAGCTCATATCTCTTACTCTTCATCAAAGACACAAAAACTAAGAAGCGAAAAAAGACACAAAAACTACGAAGCGAGGACCATTCTCAGTACTAAATTAACAAGAGAAAAATAATTGAAACTATGAAAATATTTTTGACGTGAAAACATTACTGACCAGCCTGCCCATGCGCCTCCGGCGCATTCGCAGTCTGGACTGTTCGCGGCTACGCCGCTCTCTATAAATAGCATTTTCAAAATTCACGTGAGCCTTTTTTTTTTATCTATTTCTTTTTGCTCTATAAATTCTGTGCGGGTTTCACAGGTAAAGCGCTAAGTCCCAACGGCGGGCCAACGGAGAACCAACGGCAGGCGAACAGCCGCTGGTTGGCGAACGGCGGACGAACGGCAGGTGAACAGCCGCAGATTGCCGAACGGCGGGCCAACAACGGCTGGCGGCCGCAGGTGGACGAACGGCGGCTCAAGGGCGGACGAACAGTTTAGTTCTAAACCGATTTTAACTGAGAAATTTCGGAATGTTCCTCTGTATTTTAAAGCATAGGATGTTAAGCCTTATCACAAGTTCATTATTTTCTCAATTAACATCAAATTTTGGTAGTGGGTAGGCCAACGGCGGTCCAATGGCGGCTCGCAGTTGGTCCGCCGTTGGTTCTCCCTTGACCTGCTGTTGGGACTTAGCGCTTTACCTGTGTTAGCGCAGTAGGGAAAACACGTGAATATCGTTCAAAAGGTCCCAAGTTCAAGTTTTGCTCGTGAACTTCCTATTTCTTCTCATTCTGCGGACATCCGGACAGATCCCGGAAAAACGGACAAAATTCGCTTGCGTTTTACTGTGAAAATAATAAAGTTCCAGCAAGGATTGTTGATCTTTTCTTCCCCGGCAAAAACGCTTGCCACTACCTGCCATAGTTCGCGTTTTTGCCGGGAAAGAAAAGATCAAAAATCCTTGCTGGAACTTTATTATTTCCACAGTATATATAAGAATGATTGTGAGATTCTCTTGTGAAATTAGTACTGAAAATGATCATCGGGACCCATTGTGGCAAAACCAAAGGAGTTTTGCGAAAACGAATTTTAGATTCGTCTTCAGCGTGCTTGATAGTGTTGACCCACAAATGTTCAGAAAATTCTCAACCGGTGAGTAAAAGGACCTCCCTTGTTAACTTTAACAAAATTGTCGAGGTTGCAAACACTTTCCCATTGAATTATTTCCACTTTCATATGTTTTTGAAATAAGAACCCAGGTTTCATTTCTATCGATTTTAGTCACAAATGAGGTTGTATGTGTGTTCAAAACGCGCGCGAACACCATTTGTCTTATTGAATTGCTCGTCTCCATTTATCATTGCGATTATCTTTTTATAAATGCTTTGTTTTCAGAAGATGCGCACAGAAAACTTGAAAAAATGGAGTGCGACGCCAATTAATGCCCAGCTCATTGAATTTCTGATTGTGGAAACCAAAAATGCTCGATCACCTATAAGTTGCAAAAGGTTGGCTGAAGAGTTCATTGCCTCTACCCATCTCACAAACAGTGTCAAAGCGATACAACTGAGGTATGTATTTCTGATTTGATTTACTCATTCTTTCATTAATCCGTTCTCTTCACAGAATCGATAGAATTCGCTCGAAAATACTCTATCTGGAAGATATTGATTGGGAAACTAAATTGAAACTCTTGTTTGTTTTAAGTGTCCCTGTTGATAAAGAATCAATTCAATCGTAAGAGTTCATTCCCAACAATTCTCACATGTTAATTTATTCAGATCAATCAATGGACACTTTGGTTTCGATAAAAGGAGCAGAATAAATTACTTCAAATCAGATGATGGAAAGACGGTGTTGAAAGGAGATCATAGTCTCAATGAGAAGGTCGGAGTGCAGAATATGTCACGAAGTCATCAGAAGTTATTCGTGGAATATTTTGCAAACCGAGGAAAAGAAAATAGAGAGAATCGAGATGAAAAAATGCAGGAGTTGGATAACTTGGTCAAGTTCATTTCCGAGAAATGCGAAAACATTTCTAGGCCACTGGGGCGCACTCATTTATCGAATGAATTCAATAATTTGAACGGCACAATGAGGGTGAGATGGACAATGACAAAAAGGTATTTATTATATAAAGTAATTGAATTCAAAAGTTATCACCTGATCTTTTTTGAGAGTTCTTTCATAAAGTTTGGGAAAGTATAACCATACAATTCTTATGTGGTGTCCAAATTTCGAAAAAAATACAAGAAAAGACAAAATTAAGTGTCCATAGTATGGACACTTGTGGACTCCATAGTAGGGTTCCGCAAAAGGCTCATTTTGAAAAAAAAATCGCGTGAAGCTTCAATGAAGCAAGCGGCTCTATCCGACTTGAACGGTCCCTTCAAAGTTGAGCGGTCCCTTCAGACCCCAGAAATAAAATAACGGTCCCTTGAAACTTGAACGGTCCCTTCAGACCTCAGAAAAAAAATGACGGTCCCTTCAAAGTTGAACGGTCCCCTGAGAAGAATATTCAGGAATACAAATGTTTCACTTGTTATCTTCTTCCTTTTATTAGTGTTCAATGTATTTTGTAATGTATAACATTTTTATCTCCACAGATAGGAAAAGAAAATTAGCACATTTTTTGTCAACTTTATGT